>VWPU01001310.1:0-114057 GCA_013398955.1 Callaeas wilsoni | reverse complement strand
AGGGTTACAGAAAGTAATAACCTTGTCTTTTTATTACTATTTTTATGTAAAATTCCTGGACTCATGTCAGCTGTACAAGCATTAGACTCTACAGCTATATGAACACACCAGAGCCACCATTTACAGGTTTTCAAGGTCAATGAATGCTCACCAAGCCTTGGGAACAACATGCAATCATCAGAGGAAGTTATGACCTCAAACTGCTGCGTGCACCACCTGGATCTCAGAGTTGAAACAGGCTGATGGATTTTGGCCGGACAGTGCTCACTGTGCTGGCTACCGTGGATCCATGCCCAACTTGGTGCTCTGAATGTACCTTGGATTTCTTTCCTGTTTAAACATAAATTTAATCAGACTTTGATACGTGCGTGCATACAAGAGAGACTGCACAACTGAATTTCGTAGTGATAGAGATTTTTTTATCAGAGTCCAGCTGAATTTTCAGTTCACTGCTGAGCCCTCACTGCTCTCCTGCCCTGCTGTACCCTCTCAGCTGCTGCTGGAGCTGTGCTCTGGGTCCAGCATCAGATGTGCAACATGCTTGGCAAAAGCCAGGAGCAGCAGTCCCTCCTTTATAAGCAGAACTGAACGCAGCAAAGGTAAACAGACCCATTTCCCTTCCCTTTTAGCAGCAGGTCAGTGACGCAATGTCTCTAATTAGCACTCACAGCTGGCCATTGCAGAATTGCTGGGAAATGTTCAGCGGCCTGCAGGTATTTTACCATCCTCCCCTTTCACCGCTGGTTGCTTTCAATGCTCCTGCTCTTGACTGCTGTTCCGTGAGCTGCAGAGCCAGCTGTTCCACTCTGGGCTCTGGATGGGGTCAGAGGATTTTTGTTACCTGAGTGAACAAAGAAGTGGGCAGAGCACAGAGAGAATCTTTCAGAGACGCACCTAACCTTTGCGATGTCAGGAATTAAAAATAGATTTGGGTTAGGGGGCAATGTAAATTCCTTCCACCTGTAGCCTAGATCAGGTCTAATAAGAAAATGTTGGATATGATTTTCAGGCAGAAGTGAATATGTATGACATTTAGCATTTAGAACAGAGCCTTTAGTCTATAAGAGATAAGCAGCGACCTGATTTCAGTTCAGATCACAACGTACACACACCCCTATGCAACAAGGCGTGCTGTACACAGGAACGTACACCTGTGCACTCACACGTTCCCATGTGCATGCAAATAAAATTATTGAAGGCGTGGACTGAAGGGAGAAGGCAAAAAAGTAGAGGAAGATGGCAAGTTTTCATCCTCTGCAACAAAAGGTGGTTTTAGAATCACTGCTGAGGAGGCAGCAGTGTAAAACAGTGATGTTCCCGCAGTCTCTTTCTCCCCTAGCTAGTGCTGCTCCCTCCTTTTTGGCCTCTGCAAAATAAATTAAGCTTAAGGAAATGCTTCCCAGCCTCAGTGACGCCTCCAGGGCTTTGCTTTGCTTTGCTTGTGAGGAGCAGTGTTTTCCACCACGAGCAAGCCCGTGCTGTGAAGGGCAAATGCTAAAGGCAGCCGAGCCCACTGCAGTGCTGGGGTCTGCAATCCCAGGGCAGGGAAAGCGCAGCTTCTCAGGGAGCTGTGAGCTGGCTGCAGCACCCAAGGGCTGGGTTTGTCCCTACTTGCTGACAAAGAGCACCAGTGTTTTCACTAAGCAATATTGCACGAAAATATCATTCAGTTCTATGAATGGCAGTACTCAGAAAGACAAGAACTCTTAAAAGAACAAAAATAGAACATTCTGCAGGTTTTGGGGGTTTTTTTAGGAATCATCCTTTCAAATCAGCTATGACACACCTAGCAAACCTGTAAGGCTTGATAGGGCTGAGTGGCGTACTAGACTCTCTTTCCAGGGCTCTTATCTTAATTTTATCACAGCTCTCAGGAAATTAAATGCATTTTATACCATTTTTTCATTTGTGATGTACCTGACCTTGGTCTAGATTTAGTTTTTTCCAGCTGGCTCAAATTGGGCAGTCATAATCCTTCCTTTCTGCTGTTGCCGAATCTGAAATATCTGAATTAATGAAGTCTCTTGTTTCGCTATCACATGATCTAGGCTGCCAAAATATTTACTTTCTCCCTGAGTGATGTACAAAAGAATGAAAATGTAAATTGTCTACGTGCTCCTTCAAGCTCTACTTTACATATAAACTACTAATCTTGCTGCCTTCTACTTTCCAAGCTGTACACTGCAATACACAAAGAATTCTCAAATTCTGTCAAATTTAACCACAAGTATAAATATAATCCTGGGCATGATGGGCTTTAGACCCACTTAAACTGCAAAAATCAGCTTAACCAAACTATCTGCTTATACTGTATCTTTGGACTAAGTCCCTCAAATATATAGCTCCCAGCTCACAGGATAAACCAAACGATATATTAGGAACCCGAATGAAACCATAAAGATTAGGGATAGCTAAAACTTTAAAGTCGTTCTATCATTAATTTGAAAGTGGAACCTTTCCCTAATGGGAAAGGAGAGATGAAAACCTAATAAAAGTGCTTGTACTTTATGCCTCATCTAATGAACAATCCCGTAACAAATGTTAATAGTTAAATAAGGCAAAAACCATTAAAGTGCTGTTGCTCAGGCCCTGCTGTCAGCTGGCATAACTCCATATCTTCAATGTAGTGAAAGCCACCTCAGGAAAGGCAGAAGGTCTGGTCCACTGTGTTTGTAAGGAAGCAGACAAGCATCTCATCAGAAAAACTTTCCTTCACATTTTCTCCATGCTTCTAAACATACGGATGGCTGGAGCAACTTTCCACTTTTCAACCTGCAGCCTGGTGAAAGGAGACAAATCCCCATCTGTTTGGTGGCACAGCCAAGAGGCAGGCAGCAGCCAAGGTGCTCTGAGTGCCCAGGTGTCTGTGTTTCTGCAAACTAGCTGTGTGCCCTAACTTCCAATAAATCTGTATTTAAGAACACAGCTAGTGTTGCTTCCACCCCAGTCTGTAGGAAATATTCTTGAGATAAGATAATTAGATGCAAATAAAGAATTTATTGGTATCAAATCAAGGAGGTGCCTTGTATTTAGCACAAAATACACAGAAAAGGAATCTTATCTCTGGATACTTCACTTTGGTCCGGAGGGATCTTGAGAAATTTGACTGGGACAACAGAATATTCACAGAGTTCAAAGAAAAGATGTGCAAATTTCTGCAGCTGGAATTACAAAGGCAGATCAAGTAGAAGCAGACAATATAGCAGAGGAAAATACCCACAAATTGCCATTTTGGAGGTTCAAAAAAACCCCTTTCATCAGGAGAGTGCTACAATGCCAGAGCAAGCTGCACAGGGAGGTGATTTTAGGCTCATTCTTGGTGACTTTCAAGACACAGATAGACAAAATCACATCTGACCAGTAAATCAGACCATAGATCTCCAGGGTGATTCCTGCAACAGATGTGCCAATTCTTATCCACCTTCCTCTGCTGGTAAAACCTTCATTCTCCCAGATAAATGGTGCTTTTATGGTATGTCTCAAAGTTCTGACAAAGCACAGGTGTCTTTGAGCCTCTGAGGAAAACTTTTGATCAGAAATCTGTTTTCTTTGTGACAATCTGTTTTTGTTCTTCATATCCTCTGAGTATTGAAAAGTGGAGAAAAGAAGTATTTCCAATATCAACATAATTTTAAAAAAAAGATGAACTGATAGTAGCGTATCTTCTGCTTTCACTACAGAAACTGTCTCATTTGAAAGAGGAGTTCTAGCTAGAGAGCCAGAAATCATTTATTATAGGCAGGGATAGGATACCAACAGACCTTTGCTTGCATGAATCCAAACGGAGGATTGTCCACAGGCTCAGCAGGTGCAAGTTCAGCATCTAACAGTCAGTGGAAATGTTGTGATTTACACCAGCTGAGATACGGCTTTCTGTTTCTATTTTAATAAATCAGCCGAGAGAATAAATTTCTCCTTACTAGCCTGGCACGGTGCTATTAAGATATTTAACCACACTAATACAATGACTATGTTTTCAATGCAAACCACAAATGAAACATGTTCTGTGCCATATAGAGCTCATCTTTTAGCTCAGACTGATTTTAGAGGTGCTAATTGCATTAGTGTTGCAGAAACTGCAGTAATTCACTTCTAAAATCAATTTAATTTCTTTTTAATTACTCATATTTACCAATTCCTTTCGATTCAGAAAAGGCTCAAAATTGCAGTTAGCAAAGGAGGCTTGAAGTGGAATGATTAAGAACATCTGGCATCTACATAATTATACCAGGCAATTTATTCCACCATTACCATTTCACTAGAGCCACGGTATTGAGCTAGGGCTGGATTCCTTCACTGTTCTAACCACTGACAAGAACCTTACCACACAGACAGCTTCACTGATATGACTGGCAATAATTAAAGTGTGTAACAACAAACCTTGGGAGAAACAGTGGCAGATTCTTTCCCTTGCTAAGTGGAGATGGCAGCCCCCAATGCCTGGGCAGCTTTGTCCATTAACAGATTCAGGCAAGTTTGAGTTTATCTGGAAAAAATGTTACCTGAATGTAACTAACTACAGCTTAAGAAAAGTATGAATCAATACTAAAGTCATGTTGACTCTACAAAGATTTTGTCTGTTGAAGAAAACAGAAGGAAAAAAATCAGGCTGTCTCACAACCTTGTGTTTCAAGGATCTTTGAAGTTTAACAGCTCATTGTTGCTTTAAAATGTTACATGAACATAGAGGAGAAATTAATTAGAGGATTTTACTTTCAAACCATGCTCAACTTAATTTTCTTTTGTGGGACACTTAAAAGATTTTCATTACTTGAAATTTGTGCAAGGCCAAGTTTCCAAAGCAATTCTGAGAAGGGCTCTGATCTTCATACAGATATTTCTGCCTCAGTAAGTCTTTCATTATGCAAATGGTAAGACTGGTTGATCAGGGTGACTCCTTGTGGCCAAGGATCTGTTAATTTTACTCCCTAATTACCATCTTTTTCGATCTCTCTGTGTTTTGCAGCCACTGACAGGGCACAATTCAGACCATCTCCTGGGAAGTACCATGAGCCACAGGGTTACCAACAGCTCCTATCCCCATGGCCCTGGGATAACATGGAAGAAAACATTCCTGACAGTGTTCCAGGACAATTTGGCCAATGTCAGGAGTTGTGATAACCTAAGAGAAAACATCTCCTGAGAGTATTGCAGGATGACTTGAGCAGTGTCAGGAGTAACCTCCAGACCCAGATGACTGCAGAGTGCCTGACTCCTTCTGTACAAATTCTTAACACAGAAAAATGAATAAAAAAGAAACCAGTGAAATCTAGGC
Source organism: Callaeas wilsoni (assembly GCA_013398955.1). Classification (NCBI taxonomy): domain Eukaryota; kingdom Metazoa; phylum Chordata; class Aves; order Passeriformes; family Callaeidae; genus Callaeas; species Callaeas wilsoni. Next base: position 108,782 of record VWPU01001310.1, on the reverse strand, counting down.
TCCTTTCTCTGCAAGATTTCACAGGTAAATTATTGCTATCACATTAATTTAGTGTCTCAATAGTCCAATTTGAAAATTCTGTGTTACAGATTTCCATGAAACATGTAATGGAAAAATCCAGCCCTACTATACAGTCAGAACAGCTCCAGCTGCAGTGCGCCAGGGCTAAATAATGAAATCTGAGAGAGATATTACTTGAGAGTTCGAAAGTTTGGAAGTGCTCAGTCTGTTATCACCACCAGAGTCCAGGGCCAGCACAGCTCACCGCTCTGGCCAGCTGATGCAGGGACAGCTCAGTCCAGCCCCACCTGGACTGGTCACCTCATTTCTGGGCATCAGCAAGGGCTCAGAGCAGGTGAGCTTGTGCATCCTCACAAAATCCTCTTCTCACCTCAAAAGTAATTACAAAAGGCTGCTGATCCACGCCACCAGCCTCTCAGCTTTATTTTTAATTTTGGCAGGATACACTTTGTATGCTCCCTATGTACTGCAAGTAAGCAGAACTCCCCAGTTTAGTAGGTAAGCAATATTCTCCAGGGCCATTTCCTTGTGCCATTTCTTCAAGTTCTTAGCCCAGGATCTTCTTTCTTTCTCTGTCTCCTGTTCTTATCATTTGTTATTGGCTTCTAGCTGCCATGTGTAACTGATTTCCTTTTTCATTTAGGCAGTCTGTCAATTCTGCCACAAAATTGACCCTCTAGTTATCTTTTCTTGTGGTTTTGTGTGCCTTTTGCTCCATCTTCCTGTTTGTTCCTTTGTGCAGTTTCAAAGCACCTCACTTTGGTCTATATTACTCTTGTGAATACGAGTGACAATTTTATTGAAGATTCAGCTTTTCTTCTGTGTTCTCTGTCTGCCAAATATTGAACCAAGTTATTTCAGAGACGACTGTTCAAATCCAGACACTAAAAATGCATATGCTTCCTCCAGACAGACTTTATAGAATGCAGTCCAAACTTGATTTGAGTTGGCCCAGCAGCTGCCTCTACACAATAACATTAGCATTTCCCTGCATAAACTGAGTCTTAAAAAATTCATTGAAGAATGTTTTATTCTGAAAAAAACCCCAAACCCAACCAAAAAAAAAAAGCAAGCAAAAAACCCCTCACAACATTTTTATTGGAGATGCATGTTCCTACCTCAAATTTAGATTTCTTTCCATATATATCTTGCCTGGGCATACTTTCAAATTTCTACAAAGGAATTTCTTTCATGCTCTTTCAAAGGCTGAATGGAAATAATTTAATTTTTTTGCTTTGCTTATTCTAGTGGCTGTTGTTTTCATGTGAAATACTTTATTGACATATTTGCATGTTTCTTGACTTATGCAAATTTTGCATCTGTGGCCAAGTTGTGATTTGATTCTTCTTTACAGAGTCAAAATGACTCCTTGTGTTTTAGCTGTGGAACCCCTGATTTAAATCTGTCTAATTGAGATGTTTTGTTCTAGTTCTGGCCAGCACAGACTGTTGGTTTTCCTGGTTAACACAAGACTGTGCACTGGTACAAATGGCACCTTAAATCTTCCTTCCTGAAAACCACCCTTTGGTCACCAGTTCTCAACCCATTGAGACAACCAAGATAATTTTCAGGACGTCTCTGATGAAGATGCTCAAGCACAGAACTGCGTTAGTTATCTTTACCACTGGGGTAAAGATATAAATATTGGTTTTTTGAAAATGATATTTGCCTGGATACTTCTGCTACAGTCACTGTAGTGTTAGCAGAAATTTCACATGAAGACAGGTCTCGATAGACCCACCAGTCCACACTATTTTTTTTGAAACTGTGGTGTTGCTGTGAACAGCATAAGATGAAAAACAAGAGAAAAAATTTTTAAAAAAGGTAAGGAGGGAAAAACAACTGAAGTAAGTACCAAACGTGGAAACTCAAAAATTAACTGGTCCAAAGATTTTATTTCTATTAAGTGCTTGTTTTCCTAGTTCTCAGGTAGCCCATTTCTTACCCTGTGTAAATACAAACATACCACTGCTGTTCACTCTATCTGCACTGCAGAGAGATTGGAAAGTGTTAGCCCTCAACGGTGGCAATTTCCATTCTTTCATCAGATTTAAACATAACCTTTATGATGTTATAAATCCATGTTGGCATCAAACATCGTTGACGTGTGCTGCTTTTGGCTGGGTAGAGTTGATTTTCTTCACAGTGGCTTGTATGGGGCTGTGTCTTGGATTTGTGCTGAACACAGGGTTGAGAACACAGATTTTTTTTTCGTGCAGAGCAGGGCTCACACAGAGACAAGGCCTTTTCTGCTTTTCCTACAGCCACACTGATAAGGAAGTTGGGAGTGCAGGGGGGTTTGGGAGGAGACACAGCCAGGACAGGTGACCCCAACTGTTCCTCTCTGAGAATTCATATAAGGAGGGGTTGCTTGGGCTTTTTGTTCCTGTTTTGATTATTATGGTTCTGGGTTTTTTTCTCACTTTTAGGTAAAAAAGGTTGAGAACAAAATTTAGAGCTTTGAACCAAGAATAAAAGAGAAGAGGAAGAATATTTTTCATTTTCTGTCTTAAAATAATATTGGCAAGCCTTTCTGTTTTGTTTTGCTTTGCTTTGCTCTGCTTGGTTTCGATAGAAACTGTGAGCACACTAGAATTTAGCACAGGTGTGTTCTTTGGGGTTACAGCTCTGCCTTTCCCTGCCGCTGTGAAAATCCACCAAGCTATAAGGCTCAGCTTAGTGGATTTTTTTTTTTCTGAATTTGGCTGTTGATACTTTTGGAGGTGGCAGTTTTCACCTCAGAAGATTCGCACATCTCTGACGTGTGTGGTCCCTCTTGAGTGCAGGCAGCGTGAGGCAGCGGCCCCATGGGACAGCGCCTGCTGCACTCAGGGGTGGTGAACATGGAGCTTGAATTTCTCTTCCATCTCTGCTGAATCTCACTGTGCAGCAGTAAAATGAGTGGCAGAAAGGACAAGGTGAAGGAGATGAAAAACACATGAAACTTAAAGCACTGGTGGGGCAGGGATCAGGGCAGGGAAGAAAGGGGGAGTTGAGTTTGGGAGGAGGAGCCATCAAAACGACAGAATGGTGAAAGAATGAAGAGTCAAGACAGGGTCTGAACTTGGAAGAAGGGGATAAGACAGGATTGAGTGACACAATAGAAAAAAGAGAATAAAAAAACCAGATTGGAGGTGGAGAGCTAAAGAGCTCAAGTTTATGGATGGAAGAGCAGAAAGATCTAGTTGGGATTTCCAGGGAAAAACAGTGATGCTTTGGAAAACTCCATTACAATTCTCTGAACATCTTCAGACACCCCAAAATCTGGTTAGGGTACTACAGTAATAATCCCAATTAGTGAGGGACAGTGTACTGAGGCTCTGGAGCAGCAGTAAAAAGGCTTGAAACCACATTTTCCCAGCGAGGACACAAGAATTGTGTCCACTCAGGTGCTGAAGAGTCAGGAGGATTAGATGGTGATCAGTCAATTAAAGACCATATCACAAAATGTCTGCAGAAATGGACTTTGCACAAGTTCTTTAACCCTGGCAGTTACCCTGTGAGTGCCTAGCTCTGCACTTGATGGTGCTCCTGGAAAATGACAGTTTTCCCTGTGTCAAGTGATGGTTTAAGGGTTTTGAAGCACTTGAAGGTGGTGGTTTTCCACTGACTGTAAGTGAGCTCAATACCAAGCTGTGCTTAAAGTCTCACCTTTATTTTATGTAAATTTTCCTAAGGAAAGAAAGGCCCCTTAAGGTGTGGAAAAGCAGCAGTGTCAACAAGACCATACTGAGCTAGAAAACAAAGCAGAAGAGAAAATCTGCTATTATTTTTTTCCTTAGAAAATGCAAGGTATAGCTATTTGGAATTCTAAGGGTATTTTAAATCCATTTCACACTGCACTTAAACTTGTTCCATTTAAGAACTAGCTGATAATACCATTTTCTATCTGTCTTTTTCCTTTTAGTTGATGAAGAGAGGCAAGGAAGTCTTTATCAGTAAATAATAAAACAATTACTTTTTAACAATTTCAGTTTCTCAGTTGAAATAAATAATGAAACAATTATTTTTTCACGAGTCCTTTACAGAAAATCAGCACACCCTGTCTCTGAAATAGGATCTGTGTAGCTTACAGGCTTTTACTTCTAACCACAACAAAAAGACCTGGCTTCCCTCTTTACCACTGCTACCACTTGCAGGGATGGTAAATGCTTTAACTTCAGCCACTGATAACCTCATGTCAGCCTACAAGGTGAACCTGAACCGTTTGGATAGCACAGCTTTTAGTTTAAATCTCAAATTCTTCCTTGATTAAAATACTTCCCACCTTCTTCTTCTGTACTGCCAGGGTTCTGTCTGCAAGCACCCAACCTGCAAGTGGCCAGACAAATAAAAAAGGACACAAACATGAGACAGCACAGCGCATTTCAAACATGCCATCAGTCATGTAAAAAGTGCCATTTTTGGAGGGAGGGGTATGTAAATATCCTGTTGAATTTGGCTGACTTGGTGTTGCTGATTTAAACAGTAAGCCCAAAGAAGCTCTCCAGGTTATTGATTTCTGCAATGCGTTGTATGCATTTACGTAAATCTAATTAAAACCCTGTGCCTAACCCAATTACGAGCTATTCCCTTAAAGCAAGTTTTATATTTATCTAAGCCAGGCTGTGCCAGCTGTGAGAAATAACCCTGGATTTGCACATAGTTGTTGTGTAACAGCTGAAGCGGTCAGAGAAATACACTGAGGATTTCGCCTTTTTCCTAATGGATCACGTACTTGTGGATCAGGACTGATTTTGGCTTTATCAGGTCACTGACTTGTACTGCTTTGGCATATTTCTGCTGTCAGATTGCTCAGGACAAGTTAAAGGTAAAACTTAAACAAGGTAAAGTTTCAGCCTTAGAGTTGGGATTAGCTGAGGAACAACAGAAAACCCTCTATAAAACACAGTTCTATGTATAAGTCTTCCTACAGTAGTTCTACACCATGGTTCTGACAGAAATAAACTATGGAGAATCTTTTCTACCATTGGATGAAATATGAGAGTCAGGAGGAAAAAACCCTAGACTGAACTTTTCTTTCCAGAAGTACAGCCAGCCCTGAACCTCCTTGTCCTCTCCAGGAGCACTTTGAAGAAGTGCCTCCACTCAAGGCTCGAGTCTATGCTCTCCACCATTTAGGAAGAAGAGCTAGCACAGGAGAGCCCTTCCTAAGCCTGGGGAAAGGGAGAAGGAGGATAAATCTGGTTGAACCACGTAAAAGAAGGGGTAGCGAAACAGGAACGCCCAGTTAGGGATATGCAGAGTCAGCGAGAGAAGAAGGGGAAAGAGAAGACAGGGAGGAAGAGCACTGGTGAGGGTGAGACAGAGCCAAAGTGGCTGTGAGCAGAGCATGACTGGGACAGCGCAGTGACAGTGGGAAGAAAGGACACAAGATTTTTTCCAGTGAATTATACACTGTTCATCACTCCAAGGCAGGAATTGATGCTGTCAGGTGAAAAGCCCAGGTAAATTCTCACCTATGACTCTCAGTAAATTACTTTTTCTTTCCTTTCCCTGTTTCCATGTTCGTGGGGACAGCTTAGCTGGTCAGCAGCTTAGAAACTATCCCAGTCCAAGCAGCACTTTCCCAAGCAAAACTTCAGCTCCCAGCACAGTGCCTGCAGAGGCAAAGCTGCTGCTGCAGAGCAGCATGACAAGGAGCAGTCTCTCCTCGTGCGACCTTTGCGCGTGGGCTTAGTACAGTGCTGCAAGCATCCCCCTGGGGCAAATGAGATTGATGTGGCAGCTGAGCACATGTACCACCCAGCTCCAGGATTTCAAACTACATGCCACTTCCTTCCAGTTGCAGACAAGTTTATGAGCTTGAGCAGGCAATAAAAGCTCCTCTCTCCATGCTAATGAAATGTCCAAGTCCTAATGGATTAGTAGTTTTCATATCAGATTATACATGCTTTTTTTGCTGATAAAGACAGAAAAGTCATTCCTATTAGGCTTTCAGATTCTGTTAGTAAAAATACATCTCGATGGAGCTCAGTGCCTATGGGATGCAAACAGGACAGAAAAGGCAGTAACACGTGATGGTGGACTGCACAAAGACTCTGCTTTCCTCCAGCTGGCCAGGACACAGTCAGGCAATGTGCAGAAAGCTGTTGCTGATGTGGAGAAACCCTGTGGACACTGTCCTAGAAGACCATGCACAGCCCCAGTCTGTTGGGGAAGATGAAACAGGAAAGCCTTATAAATATGATTGCCTGGCAAAAGATGCTGAGAATAGGGAAACTATAAGTGAGATTGAAATGAAAGCAAACTTTGAGATACCAAGCCTTAGTTACTGAACAACTGGAAGACAATGGTATGGCCGGCTGAAGGTAATCCGCTCTCTGTTGAACAATACCCTCTGCCTGCAGACAGGTCCAAGGGTCAGAGCAGACCCTACTGGCTTGGCAGCAGGGGTCCAAAGAGGAGTTTCTAGAGTTTAAAATGTAACACAGTATAGTAATGTAACAATTCTTATAGGCTGTATGTAAATACTATAGGATTTGTATCTTGTACTAGATTGGTTAGTGGAAATTAGAATATTCAACACAGAAGAAGATTTATTGTATTGTAAATGAGAACCTCACTCTCTTTTCCCTCTTTTCCCTCTCCTTTTACTACTTCCACTACTTCCCCTACTTCTTCTTGCCCTTACTCCCTCTTGCTCTTACCTTTGCTTCTCTTACTCTCTTCCTTTTCTGGCCTGCTTTGAGCTGCAGCTGGCAGCTCCGAGCAGGGCCACTATACTCACGCCCTTCATAAATAAACTACATGCCCTAAGACCTCTCAGAGATCTCTCATCTATGGCCGTCCCGACGGTCCAAACCAACCAAGAACTTCCTACACCAGTTCCTGGAGCTGTTCTGCGGCCATGGTCAGATATGAGGCCCCTGGAGCCATGGAAAATTCTCCCACTCCCTTCCAAGACTCCCGGCCCTACTGATTCCAGAAGCTAGTCCACGTGCCTCTTTGTGAAGCCTCTGAATGAGTAATGATCCCAAACTCAATGCCTCACCAGTAACTCTCCACCCTAAAGAACTGCAAGCATTATTTTGGGATACAACACCAACACCAATTCCTCCAGAAAGCTGCTTAGGCTGTGTCTGTGCTGCTAAAGGAAGCAGCCTCAGACACCAAGCACAGGTGGAAGCAGCCAGCTCACATCTATGCTGCTTAGAGCTCACCCCTTCTGTCCTGAATTTGTCTAGAAGTGAGTTGCATGGGTTAACAAAATAATTCAAGAGCGAATTATCAGCTAAGCAACGTCGACAACGAATGTCCAGCACTTAAGGTGGTTCCATGCCCTTTGTTAAGCAGCACAGATATTCCCTAGGAGCCTGGTAAAGGCTGTGTGCCTGGACTACACTGAAACTGTGATGCTGGAGAGCGAGGTCCCTGCGCAGGGCAGTGACTCCACTGGCATGAGTGAATTCCTGGCTGTGGATCGCCCTCCTGCAGCTCTCCATAGGTGCCACAATGCTGCCTCTGAGAGCCTGAATCCCCCTTGCAGCAATGCCTTGTCACCTGTCCCTTTGTGCTTTGCAAGCCAAACCCTCAGTGTCTCCTGTGTGGAAGTAGTTTAATAACGTGCAGGACAAAATTGACTCAACCAGAGGGTACTTTGCTGATATTTGTACTCATGGCTGGTTTATTTATTTATTTATTTTTAATTCTTTACCTTTTGGAAACTTTTGCCTTTGTCATTTTGGACCTTAATACAGTGATGCCATTTTCCATTTCAGTCAGAGCCCCCGCGAGCTCCCCCTCTTCCATTTCTGACTGAGTCCAAGGGAACTTTTAGAAAGGAAGGAAAAGTGATAGATGAATTATGGCATTTGAAGTAGAAGAAAAAATTCTGAAAGGAAAATGTAATTAAGAAATAAATTGAAAAATGGAAGCACCTGTGATATAGTGACCAGGAATGATTATTTTAGGGGGGAGACCATCACAGGCAGCTTAATTCCATTTCATTCTGTTGCTTTGGGATTTGAACTGTTTGCTCATTTATTTGGATAAATGGTAAGCCTATTCTACTTGCACTGTTAGATGTAATGAGTATTATTTTGCATTTAATTAAAATACTGACACATTCCCACTGACAGAAAAGTTTCCATTGCTTTTCAGAAAGTGCTAGGTCATTTGATTTATAAGACATAGTTATTAACTGCTCAGCAAATACCTGGAATGGAAATAATTTTATGTGTTGGGAAAAGCACTACTGCTCCTGTAAAAACAGAGATTTCAAAGAGACTGAAATGTCTGGAAGAAATACAAAGTGGGAAGGGAAAATTCGCAGGAGGGCGACTGCAAAAATGGTAAAATGACATTTTGAGTGTCATTTGTCTCAGTCATTTTGATCAATGACTGATACGATTGTAATTGTACATGGAAATGTGAGTACACTGGGACAGGAAGCACTGCTGAACCTCTGTAAAGTTTGGATTCAGTAACTGGAGTGGGATGAGTTGCAATAAAAGTACTGATATCTGAAAAATATCTTAAAGGGACTGAACCAAATCTTCCCACAGTCTGAATTTGCATGGTATAAAAGGGAATCTTTTACTGCATGAGTTTGCTACTTTTAAAGTAGCTTTTAAAGTTGCTTCATTGCTGTGGGAGAGGGTGAGCAGAGCAGGAGACGAATCAGAAATTGACCCAAAGTTCAAAATTAAAAGTCAGAGAAGTTCTACCCAACAGCAACACTGTGCTATCACTCTCTTCCAGCTACGTCCTGACATTTCCTCTTCTGCCCAAGAGCACAATTACTCTTCCCAATACCAGGACTCTTATTCCTACCAAAGATTGGCTAAACATCTAGAAATCAGGGAGTGGGGCAGTGGCTCTCTCTGGAAATGCCTGCTCAGTTCAGAGCTACACCTAACAAACTTACAGGGTTGAGGTCTATCTTTTCTGGCGATGTTTTAAAAATAAAGTGACTCCATTTTCCAGGGTTTCTGCCTTTTGGAACAAAAAGGAACTGGAGAGCTGCCTCAGCTATCTCTATGCTACAAAGGAGGAAACAGGTCCCTTCATGTCTTGATGGGCTCAATCATCACTAGGTGATGGAAGCATCCAGGAGATACCTTGATGATACCTGTGAAGGGAACAGACTCTATCCTGGGATACTGTATGAGCCTCACAGCTTGTCTCCAGCCCCTCACACTTGCAGGTCCCACTCACAGGACCTGGAAGCAAGGTCCCATGGAAGATCTTGTCTAATAACACAGAAAAACTTTTCTCAGATGGATCTGAAGCCATCCCATCACCACAGAGCACTAAACCCTGTCATTTTTTTTTTCCAAAGGTGCAGGAAACTTCTGACCTCTTCTGACATTTTTTCTTTTAAATTATCAGATGCAAAAGGAATCTTTGTCAGAAATTAACACTGTGGCACTGTGGCATAGGAAAGGCTGCCAGAACATGCCAATATTCCTACTTCTTAGACAAGCTAGCTCTTTTTTTAAACCTCTAAAGACAGAGAGATGTTTTATGTCTAATACTTGTACCTCAAATAATTTCAACATGCCTTAGTTGAAGGGCTGAAGAAAAACATGATGAACAAATCAGGAATACAAATACAACAAGCACTATAAGTGATCTCAGTTCACAACTTCTAACAGCACTTTCAGGGTGCTGTTCACTTCTGTGCTGTTACATACTTAGGAATACCAGCTTAACTGCTGAAAAGAATGGTTGAAGATGCATAATCCCACCAAAGCATCACAAGGGAAATTGGGGAAATGGATGAGATGACATTAGTCTAGTTACTGGGTTTATTAAAGCTAAAGTACTTGTAAGAAGTGGAGATGAAAATTTTAAAATTGCTGCAATTAATTGTCACCAGAACTCTGCGTCTTTGAGACAGCAACGACCTCCACAAAGAATAACTGAGATGAATTTATAGTATTTATTTTGTCCTAAGCTTCCATGCAAAACATGCACAGAATCTAGTTAGGAATACATCAGACTTGGAAGGAGTCTAGAACTGGTGTGGACAGCAATATTTCGAGTACTGGTGTCTCTGCCTCCAGAGCTGGGCAGTTTATTATGGATGTGGAAGCTTTTCACACAGCAACTCTGGGAATTACAGCAATTGAAAGTTTTGTGGAAGTGTCTTTACACTAGAAAATTACACTTTAGCAGATTGAAACCACATTACAAGCATAAGGATGTACTGAGGGAAAAAAAAACCAACACACATAAGTGTTTTCAAAACAAGTATTTCAATATTGTTGCAACCAAACAGAATCACAGGCTTATGGAAGGGATGAGGCTGGATATATCCCTGGAATCCACCTAGTCCCACACTCCCATGCTCAAGAAGAGTCTCCTAGGGCAGGCTGCTCAGGGGTGCTCATCTGCCAAGCCTGTTTCTCACCCATTCCCCCAGAACATCACCCACTTGCATTTTACAAAAGTCCTCAGATGTTTCTGAAACAAACACTGTTGGTCAGGACCATGGATTGTTAAAATGACAATATGAGGTTTATTGAAATAAGCTCTTTTTCAATATATTTAGGAATGTATTGGCTGACGCCAAAAGCTACAGCTGTCCAAGGGAGTAGAGGAATCCTGGGTAGTTTTAGGAATTTGTTTCCTGAATATTTGGCTCGGTGGAATCATGGGGAGTGGGTGGTCTTTGGTGGACTGCACAAAGTAAATGCACAGAGTGGACACATTCATGAATGCTCATTTCCAGTTCAGTACCATGGGTCAGTACTGAGCTCTTACTACAGTTCCGTGAGTCTCAGCCTTTGGGGGTCTGCAGAGCAGGCCACGGCCACTGCTCTGATGGGAAGATTTCTTCAAATGACCACTTGATGTCACTTGACACCATGCTAATAATCTTGTTGAAGTCCACTTCCGGGCAATAACTAAAGGTTCTCAGAAAAAGGTGTCTGAAAATGGGAAAACAAAGTGATAAAAACGTCGTATAGAAAGGTCGTATTTGTTTTGCTTACTTGTTCTTGTAAACCAGTGTTGCCAAATTACTTCCAAATCCACAATTTCTTTTGCCCAGAGAATCCCAGGATCATAAAATCACTTAGGTTGGAAAAGACCTCCAAGATCACCAAGTCCAACGTTTGACTGATTGCCACCTTGTCAAGTAAACCATGGCTCTAAGTGCCACATCCAGCCATTTCTTGAACACCTCCAGGGATGGCAACTCCACCAGAGCCCATTCCAATGCTCAAAAACCCTTTCCATGAACAAATTTTTCCTGATGTCCAAGCTAAGCCTCCCCTGGCACAGCCTGAGGCCATTTCCTCTCATCCTGTCGCTTGTTGCCTGGGAGGAGAGGCCGACCCCCACCTTGGTATTGGTGCCCACTTTCTCCTTCAGAACTGGTTTAGAATTAATCATTAAGATAAAGGTTTACTAAATTAGGATGTGTTCCTCCCTTTTTGGATGCCCAGCTCTGAAGAGGCATCAAAGAGACACAGATGTTTCTGGATTACTCTTGCAAAAATAAGATTACATTTGCGGTCCAGTATCAACATTCCCTTCGAAAGTTTTGGCTGAGCCTTAGATTTTCTCTCCCCTACCTCTTCATTCCTGACTGACAGGGAGAATTTCACATTTCCCATGCATGTGAAAGACCAGCTCTGAAAACTAATGCAAGATTCCATATTTCCTAATCTATCTAGTCCAAAGTAAAGTGAATTATTTTTCCCTGCCAACATTTTTCATACATCAGCATGACCTGAATCCTAATAGAGTCACATGATCAGGGCTTTAAGGTCTCTCCCCCTCCACTTTCCATTTATGTACTGCTGGGATACTGATTTTTTTGTGACAGAAACCTTTGTCCTGAGACTTGTATATGTTGGTTTTATCTCCTGTTATTCACCAGCCAGGTGGTCCTGCACAAAAATAGATCTGCCTGTAAAATAAATGTTAACCCAGAATTTTTTCAATCCCAGAGCTGGTTGAAATATTTTAGCCAGAAGAAATTTTCCCTGCAGTTTCACTGCAAGCGAAATGCTTCTCTGGATACTGTTTTCTAACTATTATTAGATAGGGAAAAAAAAAGTAAATGACTTATTGAGGTTGTCCCATTTTGTTTTGAAAATGTCACAAGAAATTTGTTCTTACTTTAATCAAAGCAAAATGAATAAGCCATATTGAACTATATTTATAAAATATTTTATATTGGTTTTGATGTCTTTTTAGCATTTGAGTGGTTCCAAATTTAAATAGTTTGGAAACTCTGTTATCCTAAATTTTGGAGAACAGAATAGATTCTGCTTCTTGTTTGCTTTTCAGCATTGGCATTTATCACAGAAAGAAAGTAGCCAGCCCAATCATATAAATGTTGGGCACTTGTTCTCATTTATGACATGTTTTATTTGGAGACTACGCATTTTCACCCAGGTAACAAGCTTCTCCTTGGCAAGGCAGTCTAAATCTGTACCAACAGGCCAGCGACACTCCTCATTGCTGTAATCAGCTGGAAACAGCAGAAATGCACTCCTTATGCTCGAGGGCTGCCTAAGCCCCTGCAGGTATCTCATTTAAGATTTGTTGTGCCTAATCAGCTATCACTCTTCCTGCCATGACCCTCCATTCTTGTCTAGAACCGGAAGGAGCCATGGCAGGTTCTCTTGTGAGGTGTGGCAGGTGCGAGGCTGGGCATGAGCTGGCAATGTGCATTTTCAGCCCAGAAAGCAAATCCCGTCCTGGGCTGCATCCCCAGCAGCGTGGGCAGCAGGGCCAGGGAGGGCGTTCTGCCCCTCTGCCCCTCTGCTGAGAGCCCACCTGCAGTGCTGCATCCAGCCCTGGGGTCCTCGGCGCAGGAAGGACACTGAACTGCTGGAATGAGTCCAGAGGAGGCCACCAAGATGACGAGTGGAATGGAACATCTCTCCAAGGAGGGAAGGCTGAGAGCACTGGGATTGTTCAGCCTGGAAAAGAGAAGGCTTTGGGGTGACCCAATTACAGTCTTCCAGGTCCTGAAGGGGGCCTACAAGAGAGATGTGGAGAGACAGGACAAGGGGGAACGGCTTCAAATGGAAAGAGAGTAGGTTTATATTACATATTAGGAAAAACTCATTACTGTGGAGGTGGTGAGGCCCTGGCACAGGTTTTCCAGAGAGTCTGTAGCTGCCTCGTCCATGGGAGTGTTCGAGGCCACGTTGGATGGGGCTTTGAGCAACCTGGTCTAGTAGAAGGTGTCCTTGTCCAAGACAGGGGTAGAACTGGATGATTTTTGAAGTCCCTCCTAGCCTAAATCTTTCTTGGTTTCTATGATTCTATAACTCCTTCAGGAAACATGAGGGAGATGCAGAACCTTTCCATAAACTTTCAAGGACTGAAGTCATACATGTAATGTCCATAACTTTCCATAATAAATTTACCTCTACTCAGCAGCTGAGGTTATCTTTTCTTTAGGCATATCAAGCCAAAAAATCCCCAAAGCTGGGTGTCTGTACACACACCATGAAGTTTTCTGGAGAGCTCTTTGGTGGCACTGAGTGGAGCCACAACTTGGAGGCACCTTCCACAAATATGGATTGCTCCGATACTGGGTACTGCCATGGCTGGGACAAGGGGAGGGTGGTCAGCAAGAGGGCCAAGTTTGCAGGTTTCCAAGCAATCCAAAATAAATTTGTTGTATATTGAATCTGTCTGTAAATCTGGGCTGGCTGTGACTCCTTCAAGAGGACAAAGAGCATAAAAATGAACTTTACATAGCAGACATAAGTACTTTTTGACATTTTAAACTCCTTTACTTTCTAGAGGAACAATAAGCTGGAATATTTTCAAAGATCAAGACATAATTATGCTTGAGAGAGGAAGGAAAAGTATCCTCCACGCTCTCATCTCTGGAAGGTGGTGCCTTGAACACCACAGTTTTTCTATTTGGGGTAATTTCTAGATTTGTCTGCCTATGCCCCACCTCAGACCCATTTCCAAAGTTCTGGTCCCCAAATAAACGAAAGAATAAGAATACAACTATCATAATTAACTGTCTTCCTTAGAGAGGTAACTTTAGAGACAGACTACCTTCCAGCACCATCCCCTCTAGCTGCCAGTGTTTGCAGTTTTCTAGTGCTTTATAATCTTAGTTTCCGCAAACACTGTGCAGATATTGGTGATTTATTCCTGTAATTATTGTGCTCTTGAAGCTGTACCAAATGGAGTGTGCAGTTCTGTGCTAAACATTGTGAGTTAAATCCCACTGGTCAGGAAGGAGAAAAGCAACACCACTGAAGGCTGTCTGAAGCACATTTCAGCCCTTGCTTGGCAGTCCATCAAGCAAGATGGTCTACAAGACAAAGATGAGAGAAGGAAGCACACGCAATCCATCTTCTTCCAGTGCAGGCGGTACGTGCAAGTTATTTATCTGATGCTTTAAATTATGTCCCTTGGCCCATTGCTTTAAAATGAGAGCTTATGACAATTTCTAGGCACGGGAAATTTCACTGCAGATTGGAATGAAAGCTGCAAGTATTTTAAGAAACCGTGAAAATAATTGGTAAAGCCACTTTGTTGCAGTCAGAGAGTTGGGTTCCAAAGCAACCTGAGATGTGATAATGGTGAAAACTGACAGAAAGCAAAAACTTAACAAAAACAAGAGATAATGACCATATCCTACCAAAACAAGACATTCTGCAGACACAGAAATGATAAAACCATCTGTTCCCATAGAAAAGCATATTTTCAGATATTTTTTGTTAAAAGTAGATGTGAAAATGTATTTCTTTACTTGACTTGGGACTCCTGACCTCATGGGTTAGGTAACAATGCACTGTGATCTTAATAAAAAATGAAAAGCAAGAGTCACCCAGGCAGTGTATTGCTGGAGCCAGCATCCTCAGAACCATAGCATGCCAGCATCCTCTTTCCTCCCATCAGGCTGGCAACCCAAAAGGAAGGGGTTTAGCACTTGCCTGATGAGTTTTTCAGCTCCCTCAGCCTTTCCCCGTAGGAGAGGTGCTGCAGTGCCGTAACGACCTGAACGTAAATCCAAATGTCACTATTTCAGCTCAGTGATGTTGTGTGTTGGATCACCAGTTACCCATAATTATTCTTCTCATTAGCAACCATTACAGTGCATTTTCCTGCCCATTTTTTTTTCCCAGCTATGTTTCCACTTGCATTAACTCAAAAAACTCTTAGGGCTAAATCTGGCCTCGGAGAGCTGTAAATCAGGCCAGCGTCGTAAATCAGGTGTCCACACTGGTATAACAGCCACGTAAATGAGATTGGAAGAGACTTGCAATTTTGTTCTGTGGAGAGAAAGCTCTTTGCTTTTTCAGCAAGTTAACTTAGCCTTCCTTCTGAGAGATGACCACACTTAAATATGAATCTGCGAGGAAGCGGAATGAGCCCAAGCAACACACAGCAAGCTCTGAATGCAAAGCAGCCACAAGCAGCTCTCCTAGCAAGCCAAAAATCTGAGGAACTGCACTAGCAATAGTTAATGTTCTATCGAACACCTTTGAACTGTGATGAAGCAAGCCTTGGGAAGACTATTGCTTTGGATAAAATCACAAATTAAAATGAAAAATCGTGGCATAGGTTCACAGCTGTGTTTCATGTCCGTGCTCATTTGAAGGCAGCAGACTTGAAGGCAGCGGTGGAAAGCAATTTATTTAGTAGATGTACTCTGGCTTTCCACCCAAAGGCATCAGGAAGGCACACAGGTGGTTCATTAGGGTTGAGGATTTATGGCTACTCAGTTGCAGACATTTACCATATAACTTCTCATATCAAATTCTTACCGAAATTTCATATCAACACGTACAGTTAATTAGTGGAGATGGAGAGCAGGAATTGCCATCCAGAGTCCTCCCTGCATTGATCAAACTCAACTGAGTGCTGCTCCATGCAATTCCCCCTCTCCAAGGCAAACTCTGTTGGAATTTCAGAGTTGCATGTGCCCGAAATCCACATTAATCACCCTGGGATGGCACAGCACAGACATCCAGTGTGCTGAAGCTAATGCCTCACCAGGGACTAGTCAGGAGATCTCTTGGCTGTCTCTCCATTGACATGGCAGCTCAGAAAGGAAAACTAAAATAAATACCTAACTCAGGTGCTCCATCAGAGATAGGATCCTGAGCCTTATAAAACCAGGTTCCCTCTAACTGCCTCCCATCTCTGTAGCTCCAGAGGTGACCTGCACAATATTCATCACGTTGCACAGGAGAAGGAGTCATGTGTTAGGTCTGTGAAAGAATGGAAGGGCCAGAGGGTGCTGTGATGTTCTGTACACCGTACAGTGCAGTGGGGTGTCTGTCATCCTTGTCCTTCCCGGAAATGCTCTCATCATGCTTCTGCATGAGTCAAGAGTCCTTCCATCCTCAGAGCAACACTGCTCCCCACAAATTGCTCTGGGCTGAGGTACACCCTTACTAAAATCTCTTTGTAATCAAGAATTTTGTACCATAAATCCCTGCACTCTATGACAAACACAGGCTGGAAGTGACATCCAGAAGTCACCCCTGAAAGCAGGTAGCTTTTGAGAGAAGTTTGAAAATAGTTGTTTCCCTTTTCACTTGTCAGAATCAGATTTCTGTGTCAATTATGTGTTTGATATAGAGACAGATCTTTGTAATTAATATCTTGTGCCAAGCTCATCTTACAGAGCTGAAATAAATAATGTGAGTACCACTCTGATTCATTTGAACCATTGAACTCTGCATCATTTTCAGAAGGAAAATGCAGGCTGACTGTATTTACAGGGCAGAAAGCACTGAAAACCACCTATTTGTTTCCTGAGAGGTTTCCTAGGGCACACATCTGCACAGATTCTATTTACAAAAGATTTTTGAAAGCCAAGATACCACTCTGAAGTGAAGCACTATGAAGATAACAGACCTGCTATTTTGTAAAACGATTACATATTCTTCCTGGTTCCTCTGGAGACAATCTGCTTTGTACTTGCTCTGCTCCTCACCTTTCCAGTGCTCCTTTTCTTGGACTCCAAATACTTTTCAGATTTCCTTGACTTTGTTTAATACCCACAAGACCATGTATGGGCTACATATTTGTCCCTAAAAAACGCTCGACTGATCATTTCTTCAGGCCTTTCATGAGCTCCAACACCTGCAGTGAAAGAACAGCAAAGGTAGTGAGAAACCATGCAAAAATCTGTTCCTTTCCTTTCACAAAACATCTGAGCCAAGGAAGTCTCACGCTCAGAATATGGCTGCTCCCCATATGAGGAACTCAAGTTGCCTTAAAAGGCATAAAGCAAATGTAAAATCCTGCAGTGAACCAGAAGAGGGAAGAGTGAGGGCAGTGGACACCACAGACTAAAAAGTCAGGCATCAGGCCCTTCAGAAGTTGTAGAAAATGGAGATGAAAGCAGTGGGAGAGGAGAGATGCTTAACAAACTAAGGAGATCACTGTTTTCCTGACTCCTTGCTCTCTGTTGGTCAGCAAAGCTCAGCAGGATGAGGTCAGCAGCCCCATTTTCAGCCAGACACAAAGGGAATTTTCTGACTTTACCACAACTTTCTAAGGAGTTGTTGGCTGCAGCTGTCTCTCTTTGGCTGCAATAGTTTCATTACTGTGTTTTCTTAGGAATTGGTACATTAATTTCTGAACACTTCATCTTTTTGCCACATGATGCATCCATCCCTAAATTTGCAGGCACTGAGCGAGACTTCCAGGCAAACTCTTCCCAGACCCAACAGAGGGCACTTGATCCTGAAAGCACTAGGGATGGATGGGGAACACACTTCTTTTGCCTCCTTGATCACATCCTGCAGGAGACATCCAGGCAGCCTAAATTCTGCTCAGGTCCCAGAACTGCTGCAGCCTGTCTGCTCTCCAGCACTGCATGACCCTTGAATTTCAGTGTGCTCTGAGGTGGCCAGAAGGTTCCTTGTATGTCCACAAGAAATGGCAATGCTTCCTTGACTAAACTATTGTGTTTGGGCCTCCATAGCCTCAAAATTTTATGTTTGGTGAAAGACACACTCAGTAGGGCAGTTGCCTCAACCAACAGTCAAAGGATGAAATAAGCTCAGCTGCAGGTCTTTGCTCGAAGGGGTTGTGTTCCATCTCAGCTGGCTCTGTAAGAGCACCAGAACCACCTGGCTGCTGTGGGGTGGGGCTGTGGGTGGGTGAGGATGGGGATTCACTCGCTGCCTCTCCTGGGACATGCAGTAGGCCAGGAGCACAGGAACTATGGGGCAGTGGAAGAACAACTTGGAGAGAAAGCAACCGTGACTCCCAGGTTTGGACACAGATGCCTGTGTGAGGCCTGGAGCTGATCCAGCTGGATTTTCTCCTGGCTGTGAGGGCCTCATGTCAGATGCTGACAGCTGAGCTATATCTGTAGTTGGTGCGAGGACAAACTTCAGCACTGCTCAGCAGAGATGAGCCCAATGAACGAGCTGAGGGCAAAACACTTGCATGGACCTGACATTTACTTTTCAGAAAGTATTTTAATAGATATTTTATATTTCTTCAGTTTGCTTCTGACTAATGATTTGCTTCATGCCCCCAGAATTGGGGCAGAAATCAGACAGGCAGAAACTAATGCAATGAAATTGGTTTAATGTCCTCCACAGCATTGAAATAAAATTTGAACAGAGTGCAACAGAACTACAGATAGTACATTTATACTGAAGTGGAAGAAAGGAAATTCTTCACTCATCAGAAGCATCCTAAAATAAGCACAGCAATATCAAAGCCAATTAGGGAGACAGTGATGTAATTCAAAGACAAAATAAGGAGCATTCTGTGATGCGGTTTATGAACAATTTATCACCACACTTTGGCTCCATCAGGAATATAGCCCAATAAGCCACTGACTTCAACTTACCTTTAGATCTCGGTATCTGACTCAAAACTATAGAGCCAGGACCTGACACTGGTGATAAAATGAACTATTTCCAATTATTCAAACTCAACAAAGGGTTTTCTAACAAACACATCGAATATATTAAACTAAATTCATTTTCTTTGATGGATTCCCAGTGCTACTAAAATCAGTAGATCGGTGGAGTGAAAAAAATAAAGAAAAATCTGTGGTTTTAAGTGACAGCATAAATCCATAACCAGATACAAAAGTGAAGACCCCCAGCAGCATGGGAAGGGAGCACATTAAGATAAACAGAGGATGACCACTGCTGGAGGAAGTAAAGGAGCATGGATATTGTGTACCCTTTGCCCAGTGCACCAAATTGACACAAAACCCATGGTTTACTCTAAAAGATCATTGCAGCTGTAGAGGAATTTGAAAATCCTGTTTCAGACAAGAGAAACCATGGTGAGTGTGCTGGAAATGCTCAAACACATCAAATACAAAATGAATGGACACTTGAAAAAGGCTTTAGCAAGGAATAAAGAGACATAAAATTTCCCCGATCTTTCCTTCTACAAATCAAAAAGATACAGCAGGAGAGATTACAAGCTTGGGCCTGGTTTTGAGTGAGCTGGAGGCCCAGAATAGGCCAAAGATTTCTTTGATTTCTGATTCCAGACTCACATTCCCAGCTCTTAGGAATGAGACTTCTCAGGGAGACAATTAAGAGTAGGACACAGCAGCCAGACCAGACATTTCTTGCTCCAGGATTACAGAAAGTGAAACATCATCAGTGAAATGGAATTGCATCAAGGTCAAGCCACTCTTTCCTGCTGCAAAGATGCTTTGAGGATTGAGACTCTTTGATGTAACTGTTGGAAAAACCCACAGACAGGTGGTCCCAAGCTATCCTCCAGAGATTTGGATACCAGCCCAGCAAATCCCTGCTTCCCACCAAAATTTTTCTCATGAATGACCCTGAGCACCAACAACATGCTAAGGGACACTCTGATCCAGGTCTTTCCATCAGTGTCACTATGTCTTGCTTGTCCTGAACATGATGGGACACACGGGAGGGCAAGAGGCTGCATGATCACCAATCTTTGATTCTAACGTTTGGGGCAAAGCCTGAACCTTGCTCTGTAGAAAGCCAGCCTCAATATTCTGCAACTTAGCCAGGAATGTTCTGCAACTGCAGCACACAAAGCAATCCCCACTCCAATGACACGAGGAAGAAATGCAGAAACTGATTTCCACTGCACAGACTGCACAGAGAAGCACAGAAGCTCAGCATGTTGACTGAGCTACAACATGCAAGGAGCTGCAAACAACCATCACACAAGATGGGGACAAATCCCTCACACCATGCTAAATGGAGAAAGCGAACAACTACTTTTGTCTGGAACCTTCAGCAGCTCCCCTTGCTCAGAGGATCCTCAACTCCTGTGTCTCATTTCCTTTTGTTAAACTGCTCAGCTTCTCTCTTTCCTCCTTTTTTAGGAAGACTGATCCCTTTTTTCACATGCACTCCTGGTTATAAACCAAGCAATAATAGCTAAACTTGCTGGAATGTGGTGCATTCATTCTTTTGAGTTTCTTAGCTCCAGGGTCACTACAAAAAAACCCAAAACTCAAAGTTGAAGAAGCAATTATTTTGGTTGCATCAGGAAAGTGAAGGGCTGATACACTGCCTACTGAGTGACAAATTAAAATAAGCATAAAGCAACAAGAAATTTCTGGCTTTTCCATGTATGTTTTTATTTCCATGTCTCTGGTGGCTACCTACAAGGAGGAATATATCAAAAGCTTCCCTTAACTCTGAATGTCAAGTCTGAATTATATTATTAGTGCCAGCAGATGCTCCACCATGCTGATTTAACTCATGCAGCATGGATCCTGCCTGCCAGGCTTCCTGGGATGCCTGTCTGAACATGGACACGAGAATCTTCCCTCACGAGGAACCCTGTGGGAACTGGGGAGTCCTAGGTCAGCATGAAGGGATTCAGCCTCAACTGTGTGTGTCTCAAAATAAAAACCTCCCTGCTGCAGTCCCTTCTGAGGACACACCACCAAATCTCACATCTCCTGTATCTCCTGCTCCCTCATTAGGCCTGCATCAAATTTTCACTGGGCAGTCAAGCTAAACTAAGAGAATAATTAGCTCAGATGGTCTTCTGAAATGAAGAATAATCGGGAAGCATGGGCAGACTTACAGACTGTGCTGTGGCATTTCCCCACCGCCACGACCCTTGTGTCACTGATGCCAACAGACATGCGGTCCTGTCTTCCCAAACTGCGGGGCCATTACAGCAGTGAATTTCTCTGTACACCTCTACCTGCCTCCAAGCCTGTGAGTAAATCCTGCTGCTCGCTTTGGAGGAAAAACTGTTCCCACTTTTCAGCCTGCCACTCTACAGACAGTCAGACCCCAACATCTGTAGCACTCAGCCAGCAGCAATCAAAGCCACACGCTATTCTTTGCCACTTCACTCCTCCATCACAGCCCCAGCCAGGCTTGTTCTCCACTCCTGTGAGTCAAAAAAGGGACAGAGAGCACAAGTTCAGCTTGGGGAATGTTTCACAGATAAGTTCTGCTTTATAAGCCTGCTTGACTTTGTTCACTGCTGTCTGAACTGCCTGAAAAGGAATCAAACGCAGCCTCTCCTAGCAACAGGGTGTTGGAAGAGGATCGGACTTACAATACCTGCAGTGCCTAAAAATGGAGTATTGTAATGACTACAGTCAGTCAGTTAAACCTAAAAATCCTAAAATTAGAGCCTACAAGTCAAGCATTTAAAGGGATGATTTTCCACTTGAAGATTTTTGGATTTGAACACCTTTTCTCCCAGCTTGTTGAGGGAGCAGCTTGTCTTGTGAAGAAAGCTGTGCTGCTCCCCAATTTCTCCTTCTAGGGGCTGAAACCTGGATTTGCCTGACGCCTCACCTTGCACTGCTTTTCTGTGTACAGTGACTGTTGTAAATGCTATATAAGGAGCAATGAATAGCATATGGTTGTTTTTCTCCAGCAGCAGAAAAATTCTTCTACAAGGATAAGATTAGCAATGGGTAAACTGTTCTAAACTATGGTCAAAGCCTTCAAAAACAACTGCACCATATCTTTTTGCAGGTTTTGGAAAATCTAACAGCTTCCTTTTTCATTATTATTATTATTTCTAAACATTTTCTGTGTTCAGCCTTCAGCAGGAGTGTTGAGGCTACAAATGCTTCTTGGCATCTGTAGACAGTAATATCCCTCATTGTCTGATGGCAATGTACTTTTCAAGCCTCATATTCATAAATCTCCTAAATGCCCTGGAGATAACCAAGTACCACTGTGTACCACTGTGATAACCCAAGGCATAAAGAGGATAAGAAACTTTTCATGCATTACCAACTGAATCAGAGCTGGGTATGGAGCCTCCAAGGTCTGATCCCTCATTTTTCTTCCAACCACTTACCAGCCACCCCTCTCCCAGGAACCAAGCAGTTTGGCAAGATTTCCAAACTTTAGCTGCTGGGGGTTTTTTTGTTACCTTCAGCAAAATCATTCACTGACAAGACTTAATCCATTGCTTATGTAAATGGAACAGGCATTTAAAAATCTTAGCATGGAGAACTTGGATTTTCATTAAGGAGAATCCACCTCGGAGTGAGAGAGAGATGGGGCCAATTCCTGCACCATTCTGTTGCTCTCTTCCCTTCTACGGATCCACCTTGCAAGCAAATGTCTGATCCAGCAACCACCCTGCTGCCTTGCAGCCACTTTTGGAGGCTCAGCCCGGTGCCAAGTGTACATTATGACACCAGTGAGACAGTGGGAGGAGGTGAGATCTCACAGCAAGGTATAGGGAGAGGAGGGGAGAAAGAAGGAAAGGCAGTGGAGTAGGAGCACCACTGAAAGGCTGTAACTCCTCAGACAACAGTGGTTTGAATGTCCCTGGTGCAGCATCAGCCCCTTTTGAGCCCTCTTGCACAAAATGAGGAGGACAGGCATTTTATATTGCCTTGGCTCCCTGCCGGTGGTGGGCACACGGTCAGGCTGGACACTGATGAATTTGGCCAGAGGCCTCCAAATTGAATTCAGGCCTTTTCCAAAGCAATTTCTATAAGGTGACACCAGCAGATGTATTTTCCATTTTAAAACCAGCAGGCTATTTTAGCAGGCATTAAGCCCGGACTGGAAGGAAAAAAGAATCCTAGGAATAAGTTTTAGATATCGAATTTTTGAAATCAATGTGTTTAAAGGTCACCATCCACTGCATCTCCTTGGGCCATGCCTTACAGCCACTCACACACTTGGGGCTATCCAAAAGGGAGGTACCCATGGGCTGCCTCCTCATTTGGAGGCTCCTCCAGAGTACAATCCAGGCTCCCCTGGGCTGGAGGGCAAAGGACAAACCTGTTTAGTGGGGACCTGCTTCACCTTGCTAAATAAAGTAAATAACTGCACAACTCTCCTGGTGTGGAGGTGACAGGAAAGACAGTCCTGAAGACCTTTAACCCTCCATGTGTCCAATTGTTGCTCTGGTGTACTGGTTTGAAAGTAAAACCAGTGAGAAACTCCAAGTCAGAAGTATAATTTAATAGGAAAACTAAAATAAATGCAATAGTACAAAAAGAAACCACTGACAGAGTCAGGATACAACCTGACACCCTGTCAGTCAGGGTGTTGGGAGCGGTCCAATAAAATGGTGGCTGCAGTCCTCCAGGAGTGATGGTTCTGTTGAAGCAGTGATCCTGTAGAAAAGGTCTGGTCTTCACCTGAAGGTCCAGTGGTAGCTCTTGTCCTCTGGGAATCCAGTAGGTAAGGGCTGACTCTGGTGTTGGAAATCTTAGCTTATATCCAGGATGGGATGCTTGGTTCCTCCCTCTGGGCAGAGCATCTCACAATGGGAGGATGTAATTTTATCAGTCATGTGGTGAGACTGGATGGCCCATTAACAGGAGATATCCCCCCTAGAGGGAGGATGGGTCATGGGAGAGATAGAGAGCCCTGCCCCACCTGGTTTCGACAGCTGGCCCTTTAACAGAAGATAGTCCAGAGAGAGGAGGCAAGGGACACAGCCTCACCTGGTTTTAACAGCTCATGAAGATGGTAATAGAATACACTGCAACCCAGGACATCTGGTAAGACTGGTCCTCAGCCTGCCAGCTGCAGTCTCTGACATGGGAAGAGCTGGGGCTACACAAATGGGATGGTTTGTTCCCATTTTTGCTCCATTCTTACAGGCAAAGCTGACAGAAGTGATGTTATCCTTCACAGAGCTCAGCAGCAGGGGCTCCTGTGCGGAAACAAGGAGAGAGAGGTGCTAAGGAAGCTCCCCTGAGAAATGACCTGTGGGGCTGTGGAGAGGCCACAGAAAGAACTGAAATACTGGAGACACAGGCTCTGCCAGGTTCCTTAGTTCTACATGATGCCCTTTGATCCCTTTTTGCCCCATTTGCCCCAAAACATGCCTTACTTGAAGGAAACATTTGTGACCTCAGACACCCAAAAGAGACCACAGCTGCCCACCAAAAATGCATTCAAACAGGTTTGTTACAGATGGGAAGACCAGAAGAAAGTGGAGATTATTGGTACCTACCCCCAAATCCAAGGACAAGCTCATACAGCACCTGCCAAGCCACCTGAGAATCTGGAAGCTGGGCAGATGCAGCCCCTGGTCAGCCTGAAGCTGCCAAAGGAGCAGGAGCTTTGTACAGACCTTAAAGGGGTGAAAAGAGGACAGCAGTGAGGAAACAAAGCCACTCCCTGTGGAGTGGCTGCTGGAGGAGTGGGAGAACCTGGCTCAGAGAGAAGCCCTGTTGCAGTTTTATTTCTCTGGTGTGAAAGTGAAGTTGTGTGTGCAGGGGACACATGCTGCAGTGCTGTTTTCCACATTAACCTCACTCTTTTGTTTAGGAGAGATGAAGAAGAAGCTCTTCTTGCAGTGCAGCTAAAGGGAGACATCCTCTCCAGGGAGTCTGACTAGATTTTTACAGCATTTGTTGGCCAAAGCTGTCAGTGTATGTTTAAAACCCTATGCTCAGATTAAAATCAACCCCAGGCAGTTACTTGAAGGCTTCTACTCCATCTGAGGGATTTTTTCATAAGTTCTGGTTGACCATCACCAATATTTTACTAATTATTTTAAAAAAAAATAGGTCCAGCAGAGAATTTGTTTGGATATGCAGAAAAACAAAAAAGAAGACCTAGACCAATTCCTCTTAAACAAGGAAAGCACAAAACAGCCTAAAAAATGACAGACAATCCCAGTCAGGCAGCAGAACAACTGCATAATTACAGATGCACTGAGGGAGTCAAGGTCTTGGTAAAATTAAAAGCAATTAAGACAATTACCTGATTGTCTTAGAGAGCAAAGCCAGCAATGATTTGCAGAGTCATTGTGGAAATACTGACCAGAATGTCTCTGCCTTACACCCCCTCTAAGGCTCTCTCCTGCTCTATTTTCATCATCCCAGATTTTCCCTGAGAATAAAGCATTTTGTATGACTGTTATACACCCAGGCAGGTTTGTAAGGAGCGACAGTAGCCGGTGACTTCTTTTTTTAGCCACAGGATACAAGGCTCAGACTTCAGGGCTGCTGCTGGTACTGCAGCAGACAGTAAGAATTTCACATTTCTCTCTTATCTTGCTGCATAATTTAATTTCTGTCTGGTTGATTTTCTTTTTTTTCCTGCTTTCTTCGGACACCAAAGAGCAGCCAAGTTTCTACATGAGAGAGAGGCTGATTTTCTGGGGCTCTCAGTGATATTTTGTTCTCTGAAGTGTGCAGGGCTTGCACTCCAACACCAGGTTTGGGTCTAGGAGGGAATCTTCCCCCTAGGTAAGATAAGCAGGGATTTTGAGGTGTTTCAGACTTGCCTCCTTCATGTGCCTTTTCTCTCTTCCATAATCTCAAGGAAAATCTGTTCATTGCATTCTCTGGTATCACAGGAGTGTAAAGACATTGATGATTCCCTCACTGTGTTCTGTTCTCTTTCTGTCATACACTTAAGGCATTTGCTTACGTACTACAGCCCAAACGGGACATGATTTCAGTGCTTCTTGGTGTGAGGATAAGCCTGTGGATTTTTTTGAGTACTTCTTGGTGTCCTGCTCTTGCAGGACTGAAATCAATGCCCTGGTGTCCCTCTTCCAAGCCTGTGTTTTTATATTTCATTAACCTTTCATTAAATACAAAACATCCAACAAGTCACATGAACGAGGTGAAATATTACCAGGCTGCTGAGATTGTCCTACAGCTATACATGAACCTGCCAGTTCTACAGTATCACCTGAACCTACCTAAAAACTGGATTCTACATGTTACAAAAATGTTCCATAATATCTATGCTTTCCTGCAATCATTCTATTCTGGCAGTGTCATGAACCCAAAGGCTTGAAAAAAGAGGAGTAGGGCCAAATTTTTGCTAAAAATATCCAGATATTGGTTGTGTCAGGCTATGCTAGCAACATCAGGTTTCCCTTAGTACAAGAGCACTTTCAAGCAGCATTTTAACCATGTAGTTAAAAAGGCCAATCTTTTAGGAGCCCCAGTCTTTTATGAGGATTTTATTTGCCACTCATCCTGATTACCACCTCCCACCTTGCAGATTCTCTAGAGCAATGGCTAATGTTACAGTGCCAGTTTATATAACTTACTTTACAGGCAATTCAGTGTCAGTCTCTGAAAACAACGATTGCATGGAAAAAGATCTTGTTTGTTTTTCCCTAAGAGACACAGTAGTGAGCATGCTGGATTTCTGTTCTGATCATTTTTATTTGCTTCTGTTTCATATTTGAATGATATGGCACCCACAAGGGCAGGACATGAATATTCACAGAACCACAGTCGTCAAGGTTAGAAGAGACTTTCAAGGTCATCTAGTCCAGCTGTCAGCCTAATCACCCCTAAACCATATCCCCAAGAGCCACACCTGGGTTCCTCTTGAACACTTCCAGAGATGGTGAACACTTCACCACCCCTCTGGACAACATTTTCCAATTCCTAACCAGTCTTTCAGTGAATTCTTTTTTTTTTTCTGATATATAATCTGAACCTCTCCATGGCCCTCCTGAAGGCCATTTCTTCTTGTCCTTTCACTTGTGCCATTCTCACCATCCATTGTGTCTAGCTGGGCTCTCCCTGCCTTTGCTTTCCCCAGCCTCTGCCATTCTGATCTACAGTACCAAGCCCTGTTGAAAGGAAAAACCAAATAACACAACTTAAATTAGTCACAACAGCATGTGCAGGCTGTGCCCTGCAAGCAGACAGTCCAGTTTGACCAGACTCCATTATTTGTTCCTTTAAAAAATGACACAAAAGTTTGACCCAAACTGAGAAGCTGTGAAGCACTCCAGAAATCATTGCAACCACTTGGCCCTGTGGTCAGCAAGGAGCTCGTTTGCCTCACACTAGGTGACAAATCTCTTGTGTTTTCAAGGATTACCAGTCACAAAGACAGAGTGAACAAGCAATACAGTATTTGAGCACCAGTCTTTGGAAATATCCTGTGGCAAGGCACTACTTGGCCTTCTGCCTCCTTTAGATATGGGCTACCACCCTGATGGATTGAAGTGCTCTGAGCAGCTACACTGACAGTGATACATCCATTCTGTCCTTGGGGTCACCACGGACTGCATGGGCCCAGACAAGTTCATTCAAAGCAACATTTGTCTCGCCTGTACCTGCCAGTGCTGCAGGGCTGCAAGCGAAGAACAGCCTTGACAGACTGTTCATCAAAGGCCAGGAGAAAAGAAATTAAGAAACGTCAGCATCCCTCACCAGCACGCTCCTGCCTCTGTGTGTTGGGGTGAGCTTGTTGCTTGTGATATAACATCTGCAGAATTTTTTATTTTGCCACAGGCATAAAATCAGTGATGGCCTCAGCACCATGTGGTTTCCTCTAACAAACCCCTAGTTTCCCTCATGTATCCCAGTGCTATGAATTCCCAAGATCTAAGGATCTTAAATCCCAGTGATTAAATCATTATGCTCTACATCCAGGCATTTTAGTGCCTGTGTAGTGTAACACAAAACCCTTCTTAAACTGAGCCCACTTTAAACAGGCACCAATTTGTTTGGATTGCAAAGTTTATAGTCTGAATGAACACCACTACACCCACATCACTGTTATGTACATTCCTGGATTTGATCACTATCTCAGTATAAATGTCCCATCACAACAAGTGGTTGAGGTCCAACCAAACCAAGGACCTTGATATGATGTCTATGATTAATATTTAGATTCCTCTGAAAGATCACCAAACTGTTGCCAAGCAGAGAGGGACCTACTAGACCAAGGTAATGCAGGTTCTGAACAAATTCTATTCTTACAACAGAAGCATAGATGCCCTTTTCCCCCCCAAAAAGCGCTTTTCCACCATTGAACGTCTGTGATTTTGAAGAAAAGATGCCAAAGGAGAAGAGCATTTGTTAGCTGTCCAGAGATAGCCTGAGTGGGCAGTCAACCCCAGCTATTTTCTTTTCATCAGGATATGAACCAAGGCGTGACTAACAACCTAACAACTAGATCAAAGCTCCTGGTTTTGTATCTTTTTGTTCAAAAGATAGCACATACCAACTGAAAGTCTGCAGATTTTTTTATTAAATTGCTAAATCTCCACCAGTGTGCAGCTGTCCATTTCAGGGTAAAACTCTGTATTTCAAACACTACGGACTCAGGCAAGGATGCAGCATTACTGCATAGTTCTCAATCTTGATTAAAACAGTGTAAATTGGAGGCCAATTCTCTCATATGGTCAATTAACCCAGACAGACACTAAAACAACTGAGAGCCCAAAAGCCACTGAATGTCTTTATAATGCTACTTAAATTATGATCAGCTTTGTTGTCTTAAAAGACTCATCGTGTAATTCCATATAATAGCAACATGTACATTTATTGTGGTATTATTTCTTAGTGTTTTCATTTGCAATCTCCCAAGACACGAATAGTGAAAGAAAACATCAGTTCCTAATGGTTAGAGACACAAACAGAAGAGCTGCTCTCTGGTTTCAGAACAATACAAGCCATGCCTCTCCCTCGTGTTCGCCAGCTGCACAAGGACAGCCAAGCTTCCTCTGTTCAGCAGTGTGGAACCCACCTATGTGTATTATCAGAGAAACACAGAATCACAGAATGGCCTGCTTGGAAGGAACCTTAAAGATCATCTATTCCCAATCCCGTGCCGTGGGCAGGGACACTTTCCACCAGAGCAGGTTACTCCAAGCCCCGTCCAACCTGGCCTGAAACACTTCCAGAGCTCCTCTGGGCAGCCTGTGCCAGGCCCTCACCACCCTCACAGCAAAGAATCTTTTCTTAATATCTCACCTAAATCTACTATCAGGTCAAAGATGTTCTCCCTTGTCCTGACAAAGGAGAATGGCTTTGACCTGATAGTAGATTGCAACAAGTCCCTTTCCTTGTAGGCGGACTTCAGGTACTGGAAGGCTGCATTATTAAGGATGAATGACAGGAATTAAAACGCATTTCACTGAAGACTTGAATGAAGAGGTTGTGTATGAAATGAACTTCTCCTGAGGTGTCTGATGATCCATCATTAGGATGCCTGCCTTACCTGACCTAGCTAGCCTCTCCCAAACTCAATACCTATGGTCAAATGACAGATTTTCTTTTCATGCTTTTTCTCATTTCCTGAACCATCTTTCCACTTCCAGCACTTTAAATTTCTGATCACAGTGTTTAAATCCATCAGTAAATTCATTGAGTCATTTCATTTTATTATTCACTTCCTTTCTCATTAACGTAGATGATGCATCAAACCTCCATGCTAACCCCAACTTGCTTTGCCACCTGTCAAAGCAATCAGAAGGTCTTGCAGAAAACTCACTCTAGCATTTCTGATTTGACACATTTAGGTGAAATTAACTACTGGCTTGTGTAACAAAAGCACAAATACTCCTTTGACACAAGCAGAGTTAAAGGCCGTGCTGGCATTTCTGAGGCATGGTCTGGCAGAGAGTTTGCATAATATTAAGTGCTATAAAAGCACAAACACTTGATGGCTGTGGAGCTTACGTTACAATACCCCTACAGCGTACATAAAACGTGGGTGCCTGACAACCTGGGCGAGTGACTCCCGCTGGAGGAGTGAGCGTCTACTTCTACTTTCTATTTCAGTTTGGAGAGAGTGTTGCCGGGTTTTGTTGTTGTTGCTATAGCTGACTGATCCTACACTCTGGTGATAAATTACTCTCCCTGGCCAGCCTTCACCAATCACTGCATGTCTGTCAAAAATGTTAGAATTGGTTGGCACAGCTGCATCGTGAGTGGGAACAACCCCGGTCTTTTGGAAATCCTATGAATTTTCATAGCCTGAACCAGTTAGCTACAGCACCTGGATGAAATTTTAGTGCTCTTTAAGGCATTGAAAAAAATCAGCCAGCACTTAACAGGTCTGAATTATTGAGGCTGGAGGTTAAAAAAAAAAAGCAAATCCAATAACAAAAAACCAGTCAGTCACAGAGAACAATCGTGAATTCTGAGAAAGCAATTGGAACATTTAATAGACTTTTTAAAAGCCCTGAATGAAGTCATGAAGTCCTCAGACACTGAATTAAGATATCCACAATAGGCTCTTCGTAAGTGGAGCCTGGGATGTTTCAGAAGTAAAATAAATTTCAGATTTCGTACTCAGTGCCAAGACTTCAATTCCAACTTTTAGTTGCTTCACTTCAATATTGTCTAAACTTACTTTTTTCCCTGTGTGTTGAGATTTAGAATTGATGCTGTGCTGGCAGGAACTGTTATTAGCTGTCGAAAAATTCAATCATGCAGAAGGGAGTGGGGTGGGGAGGAATGAGCACTAGGTTATTTATTATCTCTCTATAGGTGCCCTGCATTTTGTCCAGGCAGCATCCTAAGGAAAATTTCACCGTGCTCATAAAGACAAGGCAACAATGGAAAATCTGGTTAAAAGTCTGGAAATTCTGATAGTAGCTCAGCTGCGTATCTTCGATATATGCCAATCTAATTAAGAACTGGGGAGCAGCTATTAATAGACTCGTATCTTGGATGCTAATATTGTGGGCTTTGTGCTCCTGCCTAGCAATGCTGAGATGTCAGAGGTAATAGGAGTATTAGTGTTAGAGAGCTGTCACACTTGCAAAGGCGGGCGAATGGCTCCCTGTGGGAAGGATCTTCCTCTCCAAGAGCCCTCGTGAGCAGTCCCAGTGCCCCTCTGCCTACCCGATGTAAAAACTGAATATTTATAGTTCCCAAGTGGTTCAAAGGATTGGCTGGTCTTCGAAAAGCACAGATGAGAGGGAGGTTAACCAGCAAGAGAAGCGCTTTGTGAAGCAGCATCTAATAGCTCTCACCTGCTCCACCCCTACACACGACCCCGTCAGGCTGTTACAGCCCTCAGAGCTCAGTTCCATCAGAAATAAACAGTCACAGCCTCCATCAGGAAAAGTCGAGCACATCCAGAGTGGAACTGGAGGCATCCTGTGCAAAGACAGACTCTGAGGGACTGCCAAAGAATGCTGAGTTTAGCAGACAGGGCTACCACTCCAGCCAGGATGGAGTGAGAAAATATTCTCAGGTCTGGTGCCTGCCCGGTGCTGCAGAAACTGCACGTTAGAAGGAAGATGATCGTCACAGAGCTTTGATGGGTTTTCCTGTCATCATGGACTAGACTTTCGTCCCCATGCTAAGACAGATACTTGTAGGGACGAAGAGAACTCAGATTAAATAATTAGGTCAACTGAACAAAAATCAGATGGAAAAGACACCTAAATCTCTGTGACGCCTTTCTCCATGCTGGCTATCCAAATCTGCCTTTCTGTCCATTGGCACTGTTTTTGCACAAAATATCATGGATGACAACGGAATAACAAGTCCAAAAGTGCTGCTTGATCAAGTTTTACAACAATAAGTGCTTTTTTGACGAAATTGGGAAGTGCTGCAGGAAGGTATCAAATTCCATCACTTCTTTCACCGGAAATTACATTTCACTGTGATAGATTCAATCATTTTGTTTCAATAGCATAATTTTAGCTACCATTGTGACAAGCAGAAATAAGAACAAAATGTTCTAAATTACCATTACGAAGCATTCCAATCCAGCCATTTCAATGTTTCAGGAACAAAAAAATTCCCCAACTTCACTTGGTATTTAATTTTGACTTCTAGTGCTTGTTTGAAAATAAAATTTTAAGTTTCCTGCTGAATGAATATTTCATTTTCTGACCTGTCGAGTTCAGTAAAGATATTTCAAATGTAATTCAGAGGAATAGAATGGGTCTGTTTCCACAAACTGCTATGGGACACCGTTCCAGTTGTCTCTGGGTCTGCCAAGAACCTCCTCCTCTTCTCACAAGGCATCAAATAATATTTCATGGACAACAGCAGTGAGCTGCACACAGTCCATCAGCCTGCAAAACTAGCCAGAAGGGGTCTTCATCACTTTAAAATATTACAAAGCCAAATTCAGACAAATCTAATAAACCAAGGGAAGGTAACCCCTTTCAGAGAGCGCTAGAAGGGAAGAAAAGGAGAGGAAATAGAGTTAAAAGAACCCATTTACCCACTGCAGGATTGACAGTGGATCTCTCACATAACTTGCAGAGGTAGAATGGGGTGCAAATGTTTGGTCTCTGGGTTTGATAAATAACTCAGACCTTCCACTATTTTATTTTTTTACAGTTATTTGTATCTGAGAAAAAGTGGAGGGAGGCAGCCCTAAGGAATTTTAGTTTGTTTGCATTTCCTTTACCCACGTACTTGGTGTGCACCTCTCTGCTTTTCTAGGATGGTGAATGCTTTATGAGAAGGCCCTTTGGAAAGGCTTTTTCCTGTGGAGAACAGACCAGACAGGTATTTCTGTGGTTCCTTCTGTCCTGCACACAATTATGCCCCACACCTGGACAGGGGGCAGTGGAGATGAACCGCCCTGGAGGAATCACACAGAGTTTTTCAATTGAAGAATCTCTTCCCATCCAGCATGCTCAAGGATTTGCACAGTTTGAAGGCATTTAAATGTTCTAGTGTTCTTCCCTTACTGATATATTTCACATCTTAAAATAGTGCTTCCTCAGCTGAGGGATAACATGGAGGGTTACAGAAATGAGCATTGCATTCTACAGAAGTCTTGAGCACATTTGCCCAAGAGAAAGGGGAAAAGGCAGCAGGTACCTGCAGGGCCTGAGATGCACAGCTCTGCACTGGGGCAGCACCACAGCATGTTGTTCCACCCCAGCACCATGAAAAAAACAGCTTGGATTCATTTGGGCTGGGACTCAAATGGGTGCTCTCAGTGTCACACACAGCCCTGAGCAGCGAGAGATGTACAGAAGGGATGTCCAGGCTGCCTCTCCCCTTTTTCTGCTTCTGCATGGTATAAAGGCCAAAAATTACTGTTGGGTCACTTTTGCCACTCCAGAGAGACCCCTCAATCTGCTGCCTGGCCCCTCAAGTGGGCTGCATGCCATGAAGTCAAAACACTAAATTTGGGGGCAACCAGAGATGTCGTTAACAGCCAAGAGGCTGCGAATGGGGCCTTTACCAGCACACACACTGTCCTTCTGTCCCCGCTCTGCCTCCATATCAAACCATCCCTTCCATTTAGCAAGGATCCAGGTCCTTCAGCCTGATCTTCTGGCTATCCTTGCACTGGGAGTGAGTTCTGTGGGGTTGGCTAAAGCATCCCCTCTTTCCTGTGCTTTCCGTCTCCTCTCTGAGCCACAGCTCAGCTAAAATAGGTAGGAAAAGGAGGGGGTATAAAGGTGAAGGGTCTGGAAGAGGCCACAAGCATGAACCTGGGGGTAACAGAAACGGAGACACAGCCCAGTGCCTTTATGGAGGGGTTGCAGAGCTGGCTGCACTGCACCAAACAGCGCTTTCAGCAGAGGGGCACGCTGCCAGGACGTGGTCGGGGCAGACGCATCTGAGCAGTTCTGAGTCCTGTCTGTGCCTTTCCTGGTGTGAAAGACACACTCCTTCTGCAGGCTGTGCAGTGGGGATGGATTTCATTTGCTTTTCATAGGCAGCTGTCCTGAGTATCAGCCAGCACGCAGAGATATGACGCTGACAAGCCAGCCATCAGCAGGGTTTTGCTTCCTAGCCGCTCTTTAATTGCAGTGTTAACTTGTCGAATACCACAACACGGCTTTCCCATGACCTTTGGTGTTAGCCGGAGACTTCAGGCAAGTTGGATTGCTTCTCATGCTCAGCAGCAGCTGTGGGGAGCAGCCGATTGCGTTTAGGCAATCTGCAACCAGAGGGACTGACTCAAAAGCATTAATTGAAGTGTGAAATTTGCCTTCCCCTCTCCTCTTAAACAGCCCTTCACATTTAAAACCCCTGTAACTACTTTGATGCCACCATAGAGGGGGAAGAAATAGCTGCCTGAATACAAATTATGGTTTGTGTATTAATGATGAATATTCATTAAGTGGGCCAGCTAGTGCTAGTGTGCTCCTGTTTGGAAGGATCTCAGCAGCATGACAGAAGGCTCTTTAAAAAGCAGCATCACTTTCAGGGGCCGAGGTGTCTAGGAGAAATGAACAGTTGTCCAAAAGGCCAGAACTTGTAATACACATCCACACCCTGCTGGGAGATTTTCTTGCAGGAAGTATGTGTATCTTCCATGTCCATAAGGTCAAACTCTGCTGTGTTTGTATTCCCCGCTGATGCTTCATGTCTGAAGCATGCAAGCACACATAAAGCTTGTGTTGCTTCGGGCCATACAACAGTGCTGATTCAAAGGAAATCTTTTCTGTGGTCACATCACAGCTTCGTTGGCTTTTATGAGCATTCCTGTTCTGAGGATGGGTAGTCCAGTTCACAAAAATGAAAATATCATTCCAAAGAAAATTTGATTTTCCACCAGAGACACAATCAGTTGAAATTATTTTACCCAACATTACCAATATGGTTTACAAGGAAAAAACCCCGCGCATTGGAAATACTAACAATGCAGGATAATAATAAAAATATAGAAAAAACACAGATAAATTAATGGCTTCAAAATTTCCAAAGGGTTTTAAACCTTCCAACATCACTTTCTCTTGACAGATGAACGTGGCTACCCTCCTTACACACTCCTCGAGGAGAGGCTGCCAGAGCCAGACATAGCTTGTGTCTGGCACACCACCCTTGCCATGTCTCTGCAGCCCTGAGCTTCACGTCTAGCATAGGAGAAAACAGTTACACTTTCCACAAATATAATGAAATACTCTGAGTTCAGGCCACTCCACATACAAACATCTGAATTGCCTGCACTGCTCTGATAGGGCACACAGGCAGAAAGAAGGGCTCCGTGACAGCAGTAATGTGGTAAGTTAGTGTTAAGAATGACACACAACCCTCCAAGCCTGTGCTGCCATCAGCCTTTTGGGGCCAGTGTTCCCAGACTGTCCCTGCACTGGGATCGTGGGGAAGTGGTGACTTGGGTTGCCTGGTGCCCATTTCTTTTTCAGGCTCTGGACCAGCACACAAAGCAGAAGTACAGCCAAGCCAAGCCAAATTGTCTCGGCAGAAGGACCATCAATAGTATTTTAGCAATAACAAGTTGCAACATTTTCCAAGTATTTCCCTTGGAGACTTTTCAGTGCTGCCTGTTGGACACCTGGGGTTGGTTTGGGGGCAGGACAGGTTTCTTCTAAAAAAAGCAAGAGGCAGGTAAAGAGCTACTATGGTTTGTAAACATGAGATGCTTCTTTCAAGTACATCAGAATACACACAGCAAAACACCTGCTCTCACTATAATACTTTGTCTGAAGTGAATCAATGACTTTTAGAAGAGGTTCAAATCCTGTCACAGTCCATTCAGCACTTCAGGATTCTTGAATGCAGAAGAAGTGTTTAATCAGCCTTGGTCCTTCAGATGAGAGCAAAATCCTTCTTGTGCTGCACAGTTATTCAGAAGCTCACAGAACATCATGTCCTCAGTATGTGATTTCATTCATGATTTGGAACCTCTCCTACAAAGACAGAGGGATCTGGGGCAGTTCAGCTTGGGGAAACCTTAGAGCACCTTCAAGTACCTGAAGGGGCTGCAGGAGAGCTGGAGAGGGACTTTTTACAAGGGTATGGAGTGACTGGACAAGGAGGAATGGCCTCAAACTGAAAGAGAATAGTTTAGATGAGATATTAGGAAGAAATTCTTTCCTGTGAGGCTGGTGGGCCCTAGCACAGGTTGCACAAAGAAGCTGTGGCTGCCACATCCCTGGAAGTGTTCCAGGCCATGTTAGAGGGATTTTTGAGCAACCTGGTGTGGTGGAAGGTGTCCCTGCCCATGACAGGGGGCGTGGAATGAGATGATCTTTAAGGTCCCTTCCAACCCAGACCATTCTATGATTCTATGACACTTATCCATGTACCCACAGCTACGCTTCATGTGTCACTACTAAAAATGGTGATATTTCATTGGTGTAGGGTACTTGTAATGTAAGACAGAGGAATCTGAGGCTTCTGCCTTCACTGCTCTTTGAACCAGCTTGTGCATACATAGCAAACACAGGGTAATCTTCAAATATTTCTATCTCAGGGCCACACAAGTGGGATAAGTTTGCGCAACAAGATCAGTAAAATATACCCAACTGATCTGAAAACTTTAGTTTAATTAGAGGGAGATGAACTCTCCCGATTCACTCTTTGATAAAAAGCAGGCTCCTCTGTAACCTTCCCTGAGTGTTTTGCTAACCAGCACCACAGCTCAGCTGTTAGTCTGTGATCAGGAGCTGTTTGGGATGGGAACAGCAGAGGATGCTTCACGCCAAGGGATCAACACATCTATCTGGGGCAGTCGCAACACAGCCCACAGTCCTATGTCTGGCTCATCTCCACACTACTCATCCTTCGCTCCCATAAGAGCTGAGCTCCATCTGCAAACTTAAAAATGGAAAAAACAAGCAAACTTTTTTCCTCCCCCCATCAAATTCTGTCTGAGCAGACAGCTTTCAGAAGGCTCAGCATTTTCTGAGTTGCAGGTTCCCTTTGGATTTCGCACAAAGTGGTTGCCCACAGTCATCAGATCTGCTTGAAAACCCTTGCCTTCACCAGTAGGAAATTAGATGCACAATTGCATTTCCCCAGGGTTTTGGAATGGTCTCCGTGGCTCACAAAGCAGAGCATGAAAGAGGCAAGTTTATGTCAGAAATGCAGACAATAAATGGTAGCTCTCGGTGTGAAGATTTATTTATTTAGCAAAGTCTCAGAATGAAAAAGGACAACTTGAAAGGAAAGGGCAAATGTGATTCTTATTTTGTCCACCACATGAAACTTTTTTTCCTAATCTTTCACCATTTGAATATGACTGCTCCTGGAGGCTGCCAGGATCAGAGAGATGAAAGGGCAATCCTTCATGTAAGCACCAGCCCTCCTCTTTAAAGGCTCCCCATGCACTCTTTCAACTTTCAACTGCCCCCAATTATATGTTTTTAACATTTGAAAATACTTTAGGACAGCAGGTGCCTCTGTTACTCGTGTATTGTTCACGTCATCACCCTCTGCCTGCCCTCTCCCACTTTAAAACCTCTGCTTTTTATGAAAATTAGCATAATAGTCATGTCTCCCAAAGGGGGAAAGGTGAGAAGACAGAGGAGGTGCACTCCTCTGGTACATGCTGCCTGTTTCACAGCCTGATCTCTGTGCTCTGAGGTGCTCTAATTACAACTCTTCTGCTGCAGGAGAAGGAGTCAAGACGGGTACACACCTCTATTATCAGGGCCTTGACTGCAAACCACTGGTCCCTCACCACGGAGGCTCTGCTTGCTGCAGCCAAGCCAAAAGCTGCTGCTGGGCTTCATGGTTTGAGTTCCAGGTGGAGCTGGCAGGGCTGGAGAGAGGAGAGGAGGAGGTCCACACAACCCCCAAGCCGCTGCGGCTGTGGTGGCTGAAGATGGGGCAGTGAATCTCATCTGAGAGGATGAAGGAGAGGTAGCAGACCACGCAGGGCAGGTTGGTTGGTTGTTTCTTTTCAGGACGTGAACATGTAAGGCCACATTCCTTCTATATAAAATATGTGGGTAGCTGATGCAGGCACCCTGCCTTCTAAACCACTCCGAAGAAGATGATGCTGCGACGTCCAAGCCACTTATCAAGGAGGCCCTGTGCTTAACTCAGGTGATGAATCCCACACCAGGGGATTCCTGGGGCTACAGCAAAGTGGGACAAAAGCTTAGCTTTCAACTCCCTTTGTTGCATTTTACACTCATAAAAAACTCAGCTGAAGGTTCATCTAGTCCCACATCCATCCTCCTTGCTGTTTGAAGCTAATAAGGCAAGTCTACCAAAACAGCCAGGCAGCATCTTCTGATGAAGGCTGGATAGCCCATAAATAACCCAGGGAGCCAGCTCCTGTACCTTGGGCTACCCGACAGTGGAGTCCATGTAGGAAACTAGAAGGTAATAAAAACACACCATTTAAAAATTCATATCTACATAATGAGTCCTGCAACTGCTTTCTGTAGCCAGAATGAGTCAGGCCCACACGACTGGGGAGAGCTTTCAGAGCAATAAGGCAGCGCTGTTTGCTCCAGGTTGCTCATGCAGACATTAACACTGCAGACAGAGTTTGCAAATCACCAGGCCCTGCTGCACAGCAGCCAGCACAGCACAGTGTGTTGCATGGGCTGCCATCTTGGTCATTCTTATTAAAAAATAAATCGTGTTCAGAAAGGGAGGGGTGTCTTTGTGCTGCTCTGTAAGGGCTCCTGATTAAGCACGCTGCTGCTTTTAATGACCCTCAGATCTGACCTTTTAGTGCCTGGCAGGGCACTGTGCTTTGATTTCACAGCATCAAGGGCACATGAAAAACAGATTCAGATGATTAAGTTAATCAATAAAACATTTTGATTCCCACTTCTTTGTAGAAAACTGGGCGGCTTAGGGCAACAAGAAGCGACAAAACTCTCCTGATGTGTCCTCATTACCTTGAGCCTCATCACAGACCTAACACTCATGGCCCAGACACAACCAGTGACTATCAAATACCCATCTTTACCTCTGGATGAAGCCTGGGAAGGATGAACAAAAGCATTGAAGTGGGAAGGAGGAAGTTTAGTAGCTGTGCCATTCCCTTGGCCTTTTCCCCATTAATGTCTGGAAGAACTTGTACTGGTCCATCCTGACTTGCTACCTGCTAGAAACCCTGAGAAAGTGGGAAGATGTAATCTCAACTGCTTTCAGTGCTCACCCTCCTTCCACCTGAACAAAATGCCAGGTCTAAGCTTTATCTGGGTATGAGGAAAGGGAGGGGAAGAGCATAGCCTTTCCAGTGTCTCTCATGCCCCTCACCTAAGCCTTCAGGAGGTGCAGCTGCAGTTTGGCCTTAGAGAACCTTCCCACCCAAGGGAGACCCTTGAGGCACGTGGGAAGAGCAGGAGAAATGTGCAGGGCATTTGTTTTAGCAGGGCAGTAGCAGTAGTGCCAGAGGGAATCCCTCTGAATGCAAATTCCTAACAGTGAAAATCTCTACATTCCCGCTGCCCCACAGCCTTTCCTCTCTGGTGGCACACCAGTGCCAGGTGGTGTAGAACATATCCTCAGATTGCAAGGTCAGGACAAAAAACTGCAATTATCTAGACTTTATTATATGTGTAATATATACCTGAGAACTTCCTGGGAGTTTTCCCTATTTGAAGTCGAGATCCACTGTGAAAAATACCCAATCTCATTTTAAGACATGCCAGCAACAGACAGCTGACAAGAACACTCCATGTTTGCTGCAGTGATTACCTGCCACTGCCAGGAAAAGCACAGTCTGGCCCTAGTCTAGATCTGGCTTGTCTGGAAATCCCAGTGCCTGCACACAAGGCTCTCAAAAGGAAATGCCAGTTTAGCAAAGATGCACAAAATGTGATAGCCTTTTAGAACATCTACAGCATGAGGAAAAGCACTTTTGCTGGGCTTGAAACCCATTTTTCTCAAAAGACCACAAGTATCAGCCCTTCACCAAGGTATTAGACCCAAGTGGTATTTTCTACTCTCCATTTAGGTCTGTCACTGTAGCAAAGATTCCCTTTAAAGACCTCAAGCACAGAAGTTATTGCAGACACCTGTATTTCAAATACCCTGACCTACCCATTAAAATGACAACCTCAGTGTATGTTCAATAAATGCTAACAGTGCTTTGAGTTCAGTGAAGTCCTCAACTTTTATAATTTTATCCCATTTTTCAAAAACTGATTTTAGGCATTTTTCTCATATTCCTTTTTTTTTTTTTTAAACTTGAAACCAACTTGTTTTACATAAGAATATTAAAAATACAGCTTTGTGATACTTTTCTCTCACCTTCCAACCCGTGTTAGCAACTCAGGTTGCAGTGAACCCAAAGTGTCAGTTTTGGACTGTCTCAGAAGATGGAGTAGATGCAATTACTTGCATTCTTTAAAACATGATTGATCTAATGCTGTCACAGGAGAATTCACACAGGATTCTGATGGCACAGACACTGCTGAAATGAACCTGAAGTGTCAGTCTGTGACTGAGATACATAACGAAAGGCAGAATCATTTTTTTTGAGCTTGGGTCAAAGATCCCTGATGCCTCATAGAAAATTCTGAAACATGCTTGGAGGTGATTTTGCTGACAGATAATTTTCTATATTTTTCTGTTTATTTTAGGCACAATCTTGTGTGCTCTTTGTCATCAATAGCCTACATAGTTATGCAATATCCTGGGTTTTGCATCCTGATACCTGGATGAACAGAGGATCTTTGGAAGATTCACACCACACTTGCTACAATTAAACCGTCTTTTGCAATCTTTGGTTAGACATGTAATTAGGAAACATATCGGGAATTTTTTGAGGGAGGGAAATAAAATTACTATTATTGTTCATCAAAAACTCCTGGGTGACTGAAACCAAACCCTTTCAGGGAAATATACTGAATTTGATGTAGCCTTAGTCAAGCAAGGTTTGTTAACACTAGTGCAGAATTCAAATGGGACACAAAGTTTTGCTCAACCCAAACACAAAATTATTCTTCCTCCATATGAGTGTGCCAGTTACAGGTGCATAAGGTATAAGTAAAGATTCAGAACCTGCAGCTCTCCTGCAATCTGGGGAAAAGTCCTTACATCCAAGCACTAGGCTGGTTGTGACTGTCTGTTTTCCACAATTCTCCTGTTGGAGCTGTTCTCTTCTATATTGTCCATAAAATGTGGTGGGGAAAGCAGAAATTCTGGAGACTCAGATCTAGGACACTCTCTCCCCAGGAACAGGGAGGGGTTTATGTGTCAGGAGAACAGCAGACATGCAGAGGAAACCAGCAGTCATGCTGAAGTAGCCGTTTGTCACTTAGAAACTGGACAAATAATCCAAGGAAAATAGCTAGAGAAAGAAATACATTCTGGAGCTGGAAACACACTTGGGCTGAATCTCATCTCATGGACATGGTCCTTTCCCCTTTGATCAGACATTTCACAGTTCCCATCTGCCATGGCAGATCAAAAGCTTCTGATCTCCTAAGAATGGAGTTTCCCCACAAGATACATATCAGCCCTGTCTGGGATGAAAACCACCAGGGAACAAGGATCACAGACTAAGTAGGGCAGTGCAGTCCCAGCCTTCAGACCCTGGTCCTGGGTTATAAATACAAAAATAAAACATGACAATCAAAAGAAATTTTAAAGTTTTCCCACCAAAGATGCCAGAGTAGCACCTGTGTATAAGGCAAATATGGCTGTGGGACCTTGGCAGGAAGACCCCAGTGACTTGGTCTGCACCTCAGCTCCCCAAAGCTTTGCATTGGCCCCATCTTTCCTCATATCCACACCTCATAAGGGATCCCATTCCCACTGGGCTCCTCCATCCACATGAGAGGCTTATCAGTGAGGTAGCCACAAAATGAATGCATTCCTGGGTGTTTCTAGGATGGAACCACCACTAAAGCCAGACTAATAGAAAAAAAAAAAGTATGACATTTGGAGGAGAAGGTGGAGCCAAATTCTCAGCAGCTCCATGCTGCATGGAACTCATCCAGAAGGACTTCCGTGGATTTATACCAGTGTTGACAATCAGCAGCAGATCAAGCGATAAAGGTAGAAAAGCACTTGTGAAAATATGCAGAGAGCAAGGATACCCAGATGTCTACAATTTGTAAAAGAAATGAGAATTGTTCATGAAGCAGCAGTAATTTGGATCCCAAGAGGGTCATGTTGTGAAGCTGAGGGCAACAAGTGGCTGTGAGGTGCTTTGTTGGTTAATAAAATTGCTGACAATGAAACCACTAAGCTGCATTTATGAAAGATGGATTAACATCGCATTTGGCAGAATAAGCGGCAGAAAGACTCAAAGCAAGGTGGCATGGCAAGTCTAATCAAGTCAAACTATGCACAGCAATGACACGAGCAGACAGCAAATTACTTCCTCAGCAATTCATTTGTGTAATTGACCAAGAAAATACGGAAAACTATTGAAAAAGAAGCTGCTGCAAGAAAATTAACTAAGCGGAGCAAAATGTAAAGAGTTCCTAAAAGGTCTTTGTATTTATAAAGGGGTGTCATAGACTCTGTTTATGTCTTCATATACGGAATAATAAAACCATTGATGGGAAATCTTCTAAAAGTATGTTGAGAAACTGCTTTATCGTAAAGCCGTGTCTTGAAAGAAAAGAGAAGAAGCCCAAGCAAAGCAGTAATTTACCAATAGTGTGGTCTCATATCTGAAGCTATCTTTTCATAAGAAAAGTTTTCAATACAAAATCATCCATTTAAATGAAATTTCTCTCAAAACCACACTGACTGAAGTATTTGAGTCACATTAAAACATTACAGTTTAATGTTGCTCCAACAGGTTACCAGCATTTTGCAGTATTTT
Source organism: Callaeas wilsoni (assembly GCA_013398955.1). Classification (NCBI taxonomy): domain Eukaryota; kingdom Metazoa; phylum Chordata; class Aves; order Passeriformes; family Callaeidae; genus Callaeas; species Callaeas wilsoni. The sequence continues at coordinate 66,243 of VWPU01001310.1, read as the reverse complement.
AATAGAAGTTGTGCTCTGACTCAATTAATGTAAATATCCCAACCCATTATCCTTCATGGAACAGAACTTTTGATTTCCATTTATGCTATTTTCTTTATCAGAGAGCAAATTAAGATCTGATTTAAATAAAGAGACAGGAAGAGTGGAAACAGCCCTCATGCAAAGGACACTTCCAACCAGCAAAGGTGGCAATCCTTGGAGATTAAATCTGCAAAATCCAAATATAGAATAAGACATGCTGAATGGTGAAAATAACCAAGCATTGGAGCAGAATGTTTCACTATAAAATAGCATACCATCATCTGACCTATGTAAGGGAAGATAAGATATTTTAATTGAATTTATGTTCCGTTTCAATCATGAAGGGGCTGGATCCAAGAAAAAATAAACTTTTCTGTGCAGGAGACCAAACCAGGTAATTACAACAGCTTGAACTCAATGAAATGTGGTAGCAGGATGGTACCTGTTGGTGGTAGCATCTCTTTGCTGGGCCATTTTGGCATGCTGGAGAGGGTGAGATTTTCGTCTGAGTGAAGAAGGGATTGAATTTCATACTGTGAGCAGAAAGGTGCTTCTGGGTTCACAAACGAATGGGTAAAAAAAATTTTTTGAGGGTTTGCTTTGAACGAGACTCACTGCAAAGATCAGTCCTACACAGCAGCTTACAAATCCAGATAAAGTGGTTTTGCAGCTGGTGCCTTTTCTCTCTCACCCTGCAGATGTGCCAGCTGTGTGTCATCCCAGCTCAGTGGGCACTGCAAAGGGCAAGTCTGAATGCATTTGTTTGAGCAAACTTCTTCCCTCTAGCCTCAATGTGTTCTTAAGAAGTGTTTTCTGGGGAGGGTTACTGCACTGTAAAAAAAATGGAGAAAAATAGCAGTCTCCCAGGAGTGACAGCAGGTCTGGGAAACCCTCTTGGGTTTTTTTAGGCACGGCTTTTAACTACTTCTGGTACTATAATCCAGTTCTGGATTACCAGAATGAAAACCCTTCTGCCCTGGTATCTCCACCACTAGAGACTCTTAACTGTGAAACGGAGATTGTGCTGTCCTTGGGGCTGACCAGAAATGTGTTTCCACAAGGAGTTTGCCAGGGGTGTGCTTTGTAACCAGGCCTGGCTCCTGTCTGTGCTGGAAAACTGCTTAAATATTTTACTTGCTGAAAAATGGTGAACAAAAAAAGAAAAAGGAACATGGGGTGCACTCACCATCACCATCCCAATTTAAACTGTAAGGAGGTACTGCAGAGCTTCTGGTATAATCTCAGACCCCATTCTTGTACTCAAAAGCCTTCCAGCTGTGATCACACTAACAGTCTTGTAGGGCACATCTTAATTGTCTGAGCAATTCCCAGAAGTGAGCTCAGGAGTTTATAACAATTAAATTAACTCAAGCAGAAAGATCCTTGCAGGTACCAACGTCACATTCCCGGATGGAATCCTGCCTGTGCTGCAGCCAGTCCTCTGCTGTCAGGGGGACACAGCTCTGCCCCTGCTCACAGAGAACAGCTTGGAGTCAACACACAGGAGTTTATGATGAAGCTCCAGTCACAAGAATGAAATAAAGCATTCACTCCACTACAGAGGTCTTAATAATCTCTCAAAAAAGAACAATTATCTTGGTTTCTCTGGCTCTGAATGACACGTTTGTGCAGAAATGTCCTAATTTCCTTCTACCCCTTTTCTTCTGTTTGCTGACCTAGTTCAAGCACTTCTGAGGTTTTGCACCTGCCTTGTGCCACAGCCCCGTGGAGCCTGGAACTTCAGTCTTGAGACAGAGAGAGATCTAAGATTGATTTGACTGCTGGATACTGTGAGGAATACAGGACATTCCTATTATGTACACCAACAGCAATTTCGAGAAAAATGTCCGGGGCATATTTTTCCCCCCAAATTTTTGAGGCAACCACTGTTTGCTGAACAGCTGGTCTCCAAATGGCTGCTACAGATGCACAAATATCATAGAAAGGTGTGTGCTGGAAGGGACCTCAAAGACCTTCTCATTCCAGCCTCCCTGCCTTCCGTAGGGACACCAGCTCACTGCTCACTCAGGTGTCCCCAAAGTCCAGCCCTCATCTGGGTCTCACCCAGATCTCAGGCTGCATTTAGGAAAAAAAGGAACGTTCAAATGACATTTTACAAACTACTGACATGAGAGAACAGAACTCTCATGCTGCTGGTCAATTATACAGAAAAAGCGTTGGATTTATCAACAATTGCATAGGCAATGAGTGCTCATAACAAAAGCATCATGCCTCAAGATTTTGTCTTTTGGCGTTGGGTTTTGCAGTTTTTTTTGCCTGACTGGAACCTGTGTGCCAGGTCAGCATGTTACCAAACGAGATTAAATTAATAAATATTATTAATTAATAGCATCAATACCAGTGACATATTTGCATTACTGTAAAGGCTAATGTCTATAAGAATAGCCTTAATAGTGGAGCAGTTATAGTATTTCTTAGCTACCTGAGGGAAGGGTGAAATGAAATGGTCTTACAGGGCCTTCTGGGTCTGCTACTGACATCAAAACATCTTCTTCCACATGAAGAATTGTAAGACTGAGCTCCAAATAGTTATCAAATTTATTTTAAAAATATTTCATAGAAGATTTTAAAGTTCCAGTTTATTCTGGAATAGTCTGAAGCCTATTCTCCCACTTGTTTAGATGAAAAAGATTATCGAGGGAAGCTGCAAATTCTGCGCCTCATAGTGTTGTTAAAACATGAGTAAATCTCTGTATCTGAGAGATCTGTTCTAGCTGAAACAGAGGCTGGGATGCAATGCACAGGGCAGGAATTACTGGGAGGAATTCTCTGGCCTGTGTTAGGCAGAGATTTAGAATGAAGTGTTATAACCAATCTCTTGGGGATTTAAATTACGGCTTTTTCGTGCAGAGATGTGCAAAACTCATCACCCTGAGGGGGTGAGGGCTCTCAAGAGCTGCAGCCCGCGGGGGGACACACAGGATGTGACCCTTTACCCTGCTGTGTTGTGTTCTGCTGCATCCACAGCTCCAGCCCACACCTAAAGAAGCACTAAATAAACTTCCTCAGCATTGCTGCTTTCACACCCCATCCTGGCTATCACTCCCACCTGGGGCTCTGTGCTACAGAAGATTTCTGGAGAAGAGAAGAAGTGTTTCTTCCCATTGCAGCCTCCCTCGAGGGCAAACTTGGCTATAGCTAATCCTCAGAAAAGAACAACCAAGTATAATCACTGAGTTAGGGGAAGCCATCCTTCCCCTCTGTTCAGTGCCTGTGAGACTATGGTGCTGTGCCTGCTTTGGACTAGAAAACCTCCTGACATCCCTTCTGACCCAAGTTATTCATTTATTACCAGGGTTCTGCTATACCTAACCCCATGTACTGCCTGTTTCATCACACACAGAGAACAGTTGTCTCTCCTCGAGTTTCACAATGTATTTCGTTGTGGAAGGGGCTGCCAGGCAGGAGGGAGTGGAACATACCCTAGAACTGACATTAGGATCATGTTCAGTCACTAGGGATGCACAGAGAGGAGCAAGAGGGGTAAAAACAGCAATTCGGGCGAATGCGACGATGGAAAATACTGGGTAGTGGGAAAAAATTTAAGGCCCGATATAGGACTGATACAGAGAAGGGTATATTAATGACATTCTAATTAAGCTGAAAAACCACAACAAAACTATTTTCAATGACTTCGTACTATGCCTTTAGTTAGGGCAAAATACACTGCCATGTGACATTTAGATTTTAAGATGGGCAAGCAAAAGTAGCAATTAGTAAGGACAACTGCAAATAAATGCAGAAGTGAAGAGGTCTCATGCCTTTGGCAAGCCCAGAACACATACCAAGCTAAAAGTTTACCATAGAGGAGATACAGAAGCTGCAGAAATCCTTCCATTCCTGACTAAATTCACTCCTCCTCAGAAACAAGCAGGGGCACTGAGTGTACAGTTGCAGTTCAGTTTAGGTGTTGCCTTGAACAGATGATACTGCACGAAGCTTGACTTTGAGATATTTTTAAATCAGATGCTAGACAGAATTATTTAAGGGTAGTCACAAGGCAAATGTCCATGAGACCTGATCCAAGAAGGGAAAGAAGACAGTGAGGTTGTCTCTTGTACTTCTCAACCCATGGGCTTGGTCTGTGATGGGGAAAGGGTGATAAAACCAGGATATAAAGTGGAATACAACATATTGGGAGCTACGCACCATGCAGATTCTGAGCACATCGTTGTCTCTTGGCAGACTTAAGTAGGTTTGACTCGAGACAGACATTGCTGGGGACAGAGCTGTCAGTTCCCTGTCTGGACTGTGTCTGATGTCTCCGCGTGGCATGAAGGAGTCTGAGCGCAGGCTGATGCCTTTTCCTCAGATAAACCTCATGGTGCCTGACTGGTGGCTACAGGGGTGTCCTCACCCACCAGCCTGACCTCAGCAAAGGGCCTGGACCTGCACTTCCAACATGGACATGGTCTGCCCGTGCCAATCACTGCTCAGAATATCCACAGGAACAGAGCAAGACCTGGGAACGCGACTGGGAAGAGGAGTCACAGGAAAATGTGAGAAATAATACAGCCTGTACAAGACTCTTCCCTCACTCATGCCAGTTTTATACAGTATTAAATGTCTTAGCATTAAATGCCTGGCATGGATAATATTTTCACACTGGATGGAAAAAAAGAACTTTTTTTAATCTACCCAAAACCCACACCACCACTTAGCCTGCATTTTCTTTCACTTAGCCCTGTTCACTCTTATTAGCTTGGAGGTTTTTTGATACAAACTTTAGTAATATTTTTAAGTGGTAGAAATTACAATCTCAAACAGAATCATTCTTTCTTAATACTGGTGTTCCTTCTTCAAAAGCAGCTCACCTAAAAGTTTCTTACTTCAGGTAATCAAGGGAAAAATATAGAGACAAAACCTCAGAGGAAATGCAAGTTGAAAAAAGGAAACCACATTCCAGGAAAATCAATTTCAAGAAATCTTTCACCGACAAAGCTTCTTCTTCAGGAAACTGCTAACAAAATTACTTCATTTTATTTATCTCAGGTGAAAGTTTCTCCTATGGGATGTTTGAGTTAGACAGAAGGTGGCTGCAAAAAAAGGGTAGAACTGGGAATTTCTGATTCCTCTAAAGCACAAACTGCTAAAAAGCTATACCAGGTACTGAGCAGGGGTTTAAAAAAAAAAAAAATTATTCTGACTTGTGAAAATTTTGGGAATGCTCAGGCGATCCTGCCATACCTTGAGATAAAATTAGGGCTCCATGTTTTTTGCTTTGGCAAAGAGAAGAGTCCGTGGCTGATTGCATGAAGGATGTCCAGCTGGACTCTGGCAAGCTGAAGGACAGGCACTGCTCTGCCAGCAAGAGGTAATCCTGGCTCTTCTGTCATCTCTAATTGCTCTGAGGATTGAGATGAGGAGCTGTTCCAGCTCTTGCAGGAGACATTCCCCTTTTTAATCAGATTTTGGGCAGAAGAAACAGGCAGGCTGATCCTCTGGGCTGCCAAGCAGCACCTCCGTGCTCCAGTGCCTGGTGTTTCGTGGCCAGCTGGGCAGCAGCAGAGCTCACCTGGCTTTCTGCAAGGTGAGCTAGCACAGCTGGTCATGGCACTGTGCCTCAGGGAACATGCTGAGCCAAGTTAATTCTGGTCTCCTTTGTCCAGGGGCAGATCAGGGCAGCCTCAAGACCTGTTACTTCTACAGGTAGAGTATGTTCTTTAAAAGGATCGTGTTCTTCATAGTCCCTAAATATAGGGCAAGATGTGTTATTCACAGTGCATGTTCTGACAAAAACTGTGCCAGATATTGGGGCCGATACAGTTGCTGCTGCCTGTTTTCAGTGCAACTAAGAGCACTCTAAAAATAGAAACCAGTCAAAGAACCAAAACCCTAAAGCAGCCTGCGTCACTGCTGTATATCTTCAAACCATAGCAATATGAGATGATAAATAAAAAAGAGAGAGATAAAACCTCCAGGCCATTAAAACAGAGAAAAGGCGTAAGTTTCTAAGGGGGAAAAAAACCCCTCTCAAATGTTGCAAATTTAAATACTAAACAACAGAACATTAATATTAGCATTTTATTCATTCCAAGACACAGAGAAATATACCAAGTGTGTAAAGAAAAAAATGTTGTGGCCTAAAAAGTGTTTCCTATAAAGAAGTGCACATAATTGTTTAGAGCCTTGTACCATCTTACAGCTTGGGGACCAAAGATCCTCCACTCCAAAACCACCATCAAACCCAGTTTCTTCGAAGTTCTAGCCCATGTTTTAGAAGGCTCTTTAATCAAGTCTAGGATGGTGATGTTCCTATGTATTTCCTCATAAGCAGTTTCGGTACTGAATAATCCTTATTATCAAAATCACACTCTCTGTTTTCAGCACAAATTCGTCTGAGCTTCCTGTTCCACTTCTTTGACCACATTCTGTCTTCATTAATTTGAAGACCATTCCCCAGTCTCAGAGGCCCTCCATCTGCAGAGATGGAAAATTAACTCGCCTTCAATCTCAGTCTCTCCAGGGCACAGTCCCGTGTCTAAAGACATTTCTGTAGCTCTTTTCAGAATTTTCCAAGCTCTATTTCCAGGGTGGCTACCAGAACTGAACGCGCTCTAGCGATGGGCTTGCTAATGCTACCTCTCCTCTCCTCCTAACCAACAGCACCTGGGCTGTGATACCCAAGGGTCACATCTTGAAATCATGTGAATGGAGGATGACATTTGGGCCATGGGAATGTGCCAGCTGGTGAGCAGAGCAGGCACGCTGCCTTGGAGAGGCTGACCTGGAGCAGAGGCTGGACAGAGTGAAAGGATAAAGGGTAGGTATTTATTGAAAGGCCTTTCCAGGGCACACCTTGGGCAGTGCAGGAGTCTCGCAGAGACTGCACCCAGGATGGACACAGTCACATTTTTTTTGGGACAGATATAAGTTCTGTCCATTTGCAGATCAGAGGTTAATTGTCCAATTACAGCTTCAGGCAGTACAGTCCCATTCTCCCAGTTTGCTCCCCCCCAACTCATTTTTGTTTCCATTTCTGGGGGCCTGAGACAGTGAGGTGTCCTTGATTCTCAGGCCTGGAGAAGAATTGTTGTGTCTGATCAAAATGGGAAAGCAGTTGCTAACACTCCACATGGAGCTCAGAGTTACACACTAAAGAATTGCAGGATTACAAATATATGAAAATATAAAAGCTTAAGTCCTAAGGCATCAGGCAGAGCTCCCTCTTGAAATAAGTGACCTGGGATGGATAACTGCAGACACCAGTTCCCCGGGGAGCTGCTGAGTGGGTCTTTGGATGAGGCTGAAGGGGATCATAGGTGGCAGTCATGGCTTACATGGACTCCAAATACTGGCTCCTAGAGTGGCCTCCTTCTTTCTCAATGGAAAAATAATGAATATTCTGTCTGCTCCCTCTCCCACCCTTGCTGTTTGTCACACTCAGGCAGTCAGCAGGATTGGTACCCCAGACAGCACAAAGTTATTATTTTTCTCTATTTTTATGCTAATCTAACTGCTTTAAAAAAATGAGCAGTTATTAATTCACCAAAAACTTATTTAGCAATGAGGGGACAAGCAGGGTGTTGTTTTCCTTTCCTTTCCTGGTTACTACCCATGGTACCATGAGCAGAATCTTTATTGACTTCATGCCTGTATGGAAGACGAAGGCCCTGCTGCACAGGGGCATCCATCTCCTTCTCCTGCAATATGAATGCTAAATTTAAATGTCATTAAAACTACAACATGGAGTCTGAAGCTTTCTAAACAAAGCTGGTTAAATAGAATCCCAGAAAAAGCTGTTTCTGGAATATAGTGTTTACTTATTCACTTTCCTTTTAATAGCATTATTGCTTAACTCTTCGGAAAAGACTTTTAGGAATGAAAGACCCTGATCATAGGTCCAAATTTATTGTTCTGCATTTTCTTCTGCATTTTACATCTATGTTAAGAATGTGACATTTTTTTTTGTAAAAGCTCCAGAGGACAGCTTTGTGCCCCTTCAGGAAATAGAAATACAAAATACAAATCGTTGTGCTTGGTAAGGTTTATCGAGTCCTGTAAATTACAATTTCTTCTCAATTCCCACTGCTATGTCTAGGCTGCTGCATAATAACAACAAAAATATTGTGTGGCTAAAAATAGGTCAATGAAAATTACATTGTCCAAGCTGAAACAAGAATCAGAATTAATGGTAAAAACCACTGAAAATCAGTAACATATTATAAAGGCTTCCTGGGTGAATTAGACAAAAGCAAAAATATCAAGACCTTTCATGCAAGTCTTTCCTCAAGAGCTTCAGTAATTTTAGAGGAAATGGGAATACAGCCTGGCTGACCATTGTTTCAGTTTTGGGGATAAAACAATGTTGTCTCCCTGACTCACCTCTCACTTTTGGGATTTTGCCTGTCTCAGCTTTAGCATCAAATGTAGTAAAGAAGGGAATTTTTTACCTAAATTGCTAAAGAACAAAAGTCTCACTGATTTTCAGTGTATCAACTGTCACCCAAGACACCAAGCTGATTTGAAAGCTGTAAAGTCTTTGTTTATGGTTTTTATGACGGGATTTTTAGCCCTATAGACTCTTTGATAACAGCTCAGTGTCTCAGAAAAGCAGCTCATTCAGTTTACCAGTGACCACTTCTAATCACAGAGTCACAGAACAGCCTGGGCTGGAAGGGACCTCAAAAATCATCCAGTTCCTGCTGCCGTGGGCAGGGACACCTTCCACCAGAGCAGGTTGCTCCAAGCCTCATCAAACCTGGCCTCTGTTAGATTTGTAAATGGAATTAGTGAGGTTTTCAAATGTTAGCACAGTTTCAACCATGAAAAGTTAAGCTGACATTTCTCATTGAAAGCTCCATGGGCATCAAATTAAAGCAAAATGAAAACTCAAAGAACAGCTGTCCCCTGCCCCAGATGCCACAACACCAAGGGATGCAGCATGAATGCACCTCTCTACATCCACTGGCATGCTTCCAAGGTACAGATAAATATCTATTTATATGATAACACCTATGTAGATTGCATGGTGACAAATTATAGCAGTCTTTTCCTTGATTTCTTATGCTCCCTTACCTGGGGTTGTGTCTTCTGAAATACACAACATCAAGCACAGAGAAATCTTGAGGAGTTTCTCTAAAAGTACTTGAGAACCCTGTGCAGTACTAGCACTATCCTATTGACAGAGCTTCCCTATTGAGGTATTAAAAAAGTAGGGAAAATGAGACTTGTTTCTTAAACCTGCCTTCTCCAGTATCACTAAGCCAAACACAACTGAGAAATCACATTGCTGTAGGACTGAGGAATGGAAAACACATTAAACAAACAAGAGATCAATGAAGAGAAAGGATGAAATGTTGCCTAACAGATCACTGGAAGCCCAGCGTGCCAGGGGGAGGCAATGGATTAAGTGTAGTTTATAGTCATGAGTTTAAAGACAGAAGCAGTCCCAAATTGTTCCCTGAACTAGAAGGGGACGTGTCTAACTTCAAATGTGAAATCTTATATGAGGCCACTCTATTGAAGATTATCTTATGATCCTAATTATAAATTCCCCAGGTTCTCCTGGGGCCAATTTGCAAAGGTTTATGTGCAAGTCTAAGGCTGGAAGATGAGAACACGAAGTTGTTTGACACACAAAGAAAACTGAACCAAGGTACTGTGATCGGGGGACTTCAGGAGTAGCAAAGACATAAAAAAACTATTGAGCTTGGAACCAGCAGACCTTAGAGAGATGTCTCAAGAAAAGTCACTTTTAAGGCTACCTTACATGTTGCAGAAACCACTTTGTTACTAAAGCTGATAAAAACATTTTGAAGAGAAATTGAGGGAATGAAAATGCCTTGTGATTGTTAGGGTCTTTTTCCCATAAAAAGAGGGATTGTGCTTTTTTAGAAAAAAAAATCAATGTACTAGAGAAAGTGGAAAACCTAAGCATCTGTATTCTGAAAATGTATCAGATTTAAGCCAAAAAGATGACATGTGACTGGCTTGATGTTGAAATGCCACTTGCTCCTTCCATCTCTGCAGTCTGGGTGTCCTATGGAAAGCATGGAGATGGGATTCAGGAGGCTTGGCTTGTGCTCTGGTGGAGGGGTGGTCAGGAAGCCTCGTGAGAGAATGGGTGCACCAAGTGTTGAACTACAGCTCCCACGTTGTGCTTCAGCAGCACTTCTAACCAGACTGGGGGGAGGAAGTGAGGGCGTGTTTGCTTGCTTTTTTTTTTCCTTTTTGAACAGGAAGAAAGAAATACCCTAAAAAAGTCAGTTATATTGGATGAAAAGTCAAAAAAACTTACGTAGGAAAGCCTTGCACCCCCTCTCTGATCCCCATCCCCATTTGTTTGACCAGGTTTCCTGGGTACTGGCGTGCTGGTGCGGTGTTTCTTTTTAGAGAGAAAGAGGAGACTGTAGTCTGTCATATCTGAGGCAACTGGGTTAGAGACAAGAGACAGATGACAGGGGTGGTTGGGCATGGTGTTGGCAGGGTGTCAAGGGGAGCTGGGAGGGGGTGGGAGCCATCTGCCTGGAGAAGAAGGTTGCTGAGATGGAGGTAAAGGGGGTGGCAGAAGGAGAAACAGTCTGTACTGCGCTTCAGAAATACTTTTGGTTTGAGTTTGGGAGTGGAGTAGATGTGGACACATCCCCACACGCAGGGAAGCTCCTAATGGTGCTCAATACGAGCTTATTTTCCTTGAAGAAAGATGGGTGAACTCACCCTGGGGAAGCTGGCAAGGCTGTGGCAATATTGAATCAACCTGCAGGGAAGTCGATTTCAGCTACAGAAAAGCTTCAAGTGGGTGATTCATGCTCCTTCTAAGTATACAAGCCAGAGGGTCTAATCACAGGAACCTGAAAGGCAACCCAAAATTCCTTCCCAGGTTTAAGTTATCCTTTCCCTGCATGCATCATTCATCCCCATATAAGCAGCTTCAGAGAGAAAAGCTTCAGGTGTGCCTGTGTCTATAATCCTAAGCAGGAAAGTTAGCAGAAACCCAATCCTTGCAAGTTTTCTGGCCTTACAGGGTAGTGGGGATGCTCATGAAAATGGATGTGCATTCCTAGCTCATACCAGCCTAGATAAATGATAAGGGAGGACTTCCAGCCAGGCAGCACTCAGAGAATACCAACTACAACATCAGCTTGAGGAAAGCAGAGCTATGGACCGTGTGGGAACAAGAGCAGCTTGAAGAGGAAAGTGAATTCAGGCAGTAATTGATAAGGGAAGTGGCATTTTCTGTGACTATTCAAAATACTAAACTGTATTCTAGTGCTCTAATACGAAACAGAGAATTCAGTGTCAGGCAAAGCAACAAAACATCACAGAGCTGCAGGACACTCAGAACTATCAAAAAATAGCAAGCCTTGGTCAGCAGATTTGTCCTGGTGTGAGGTGAGCCCAGAGGTCTCAGCTGGGTTTATGTGAGTCTTTCTTACCTGATGAAAGGAAAAAAAGCAAAAGGAAAATCTATAAAATGTTAAGTTTTAGAAGAACTTGAAGTGGAATATTTCAAATCTCACAGGAAGAATGATTGAAAATCACCAAGAAAGCTAGAAAGGTAGAAGACCAAAGTGGTTTTAGGGAAATTTTCTGGATGGAAACATAGCCACAGAAATAGAGATTTGATTCCTCTTTCTCTGGACAAATGGATGGGGAGGATGGGAAAGGTTGAGGTTCAGCATCCTGAGCCTGTCTGGTTCACAGCCAAGTTCCTTGTACTTAAGGACATGTCAGGTCTGGCACAGGCAGGGTACAGAGAGAGTTTTCTCCTGCCAGCCCAGCCAGAGTCCTAAATACTGGCAGTGGAGTCTCCATTCCTTCTCCCCTTATCGCCTCTCTAAAGAAAATATCATTATAAACAGCTCACCTCTACGAAAAACTGTAGTTGTGAATACACTGTTTCATCAAAATTATCAAAATTAACTATATTTGTGATCTCAGAATCAGCATAACGTTCAAGCATATGCTGAAATCCTATTGAGGTCAAACTACCTGGTACAGCCCACTCTGTTCCATTAAGTGTCTGCATTAAATAAAATTAGACTAAGGGGGGCAAGCTTGCATATTTGGCAGCTCATTTCTCCTGTTGCTGGAATCCGTAAAACCCCTCCCCATTTGGAATTCAGGATTCACTCTTTTAAACAGACATGACTGCATCACATTCAGCTCAAAGGAAAGACTAAGCAAGAGAGATGCAGGTGGCAGATATGCAACCTCTCTTCTTCTTCACAGTGGTAATTTGCTTATTATGTGAGCCCAAATTTACAGGGTTCTTTTTCAAACACACTAAACTGAATACCAAACATTAAAATTATCTCAATTTTAAAAGAATGGTTCTACTTTTACCACAATCTGAAAACACTGAAGGGGGAGAATAACTGGAAATCTTATAAAATTCTCAAACCCCAAATAAATCTAAGATAAAATTCATTAAAAGTTATCTTTTCTCTGCTGAGAACACACAGTGCTGGATAAACCTGTCTTGGACAGGATGGCTGTGTGGAAAAGAGGAGATAATTGCTGCCACAAAGGCAAATACAAAATTTCATTTGGGCATTAATCCAAGCACCCAGTGCAGAACCAACCTTCCTACAGTCAGAGTGAGTGGAAACTGAAAGAATGCATGTCTCATGTCCTGAAAATATTTTGGCATTCTGTAGCAGAGTGGCCTGTTTGAACCACCACCAGCAAAGCCACTGAAGAGCAAGAAAGGCCAAAGCATCCCAGGGGACATGAGAGCACATCTGTGAGAGACACGAATGCTACAGAATGTGTTCAGGTAAATCACCTGATCGGTGCTTGCAGAAATGAACACTTCCTCTCACATAAGGAGAAGCAATCAAAAAAAGAAAGAATTAAGTTTGTGAGGGGACTTGTTCTCAGTGATTAATTCATCTAGGTCTAATCAATTCCACTATTTAGTCTTCCCATGTGCTACTGATCTGAACTGCTTTTCCCTACCTCCCAAGAAATCCTGGGAAAAAAAAGCAGAGGAATGATTAATTTTTTAGTATGAGACAGCCTGACCTTGTACTCCATTAAGCAGAGTGTTTCCATAGTTTCCATGCAATTTGTCATGGATGAGTTCGCCTATGTACCAAACAAACTCTTTATATTACCAGAATTGTGCGGAAAATAAAATCTGAATTGCTGCTGTTTAATGAAAATATAAAGCACAAAGCAAAACTTCAAAAAACAAACATTCACATTGCCTGTAGATGGCCAAAACCCACAGCACCTTTTTTATTCTGCCTCCTTGTGAGCTTGGAAGGCTCTTCATCAAATGAACAGCCACTGTGACATCCTGAACATTTCTGAGGGTATGAGTACAGCAGAAACACCTTAGGAGAAAGCCTGGGTCCACTGTAATCAACAGGATTTGGGCCATTGATTTCAAAGGATCATAAGGCTACATGGCAACTTGTTAGAATTTAATTTCAGACCTTTAATTAAAGGTTTAGCAACAGAGGTCCCATTTAGGCTTCTTTCCTGGCAGCATTAAATGTTGGTGCTCATCTGGGGATTTACAATTGTGTTTGCAGGTCTCCTTTCTGGGGAAGGCAAAGGGGACACAGCTTGGGAAGTCCAGCATCCTTCCCATCCCATCCCATCCCATCCCATCCCATCCCATCCCATCCCATCCCATCCCATCCCATCCCATCCCGATGGCTGGAGCAAACCAGCAGAAGAACAAGGCAAAAGAAAAGGCAGCAGCACAGCATGGGCTGGCTCAGGTGAGGATGCCAGAGTCCACACTTAATAAGGAATGTTGGGGTTTTCTCCTCTAAATTTGCTGAAGGAGAATAATTTGTAGTGAAATACAGCAAACACAGGCAGAAATGAAGTTTCTGTGTAAAGTTTCACAGGCCCAGATGAAAGATGTGTGATCTTCCACATCTCTCTGTGCAAAACACATGAAACTGGTTTGCGCACTCTCTTAGAAGGAGCCCAGGAGCCCTGAGCANTTCTCCTCTAAATTTGCTGAAGGAGAATAATTTGTAGTGAAATACAGCAAACACAGGCAGAAATGAAGTTTCTGTGTAAAGTTTCACAGGCCCAGATGAAAGATGTGTGATCTTCCCACATCTCTCTGTGCAAAACACATGAAGCTGGTTTGAGCAGTCTCTTAGAAAGAGCCCAGGAGCCCTGAGCAGACGTGGACTCCCAAGTTTGGAAGTTTCAAAGAAAAGACTGGACCCTTTTTATAAAGATAACAGGAGAACAGATTATGCCACCCTTTCCTAACGTATTGGCAGCTGATTTAAGAGATAAAAATATATTACAGTCTTCAAACTCACCTCCAAGCCAGATGAAAATGCCAGCTGACAGGAAAGGAAGTATTTCCACATTAGAACAGATTCTTGGGCATTGTAATATGACTTAACTCCATTGATTTCAAAAGGACAGCATCAGTTTAATCAGACAAGGATTGACATAGGGAATAATGCTGCAGAACACCCAGGCAGGTGCTGCGCTGGAAATGCCCAATCAGGGAGTCAACACCTTTTGGAAAAGTGATAAACAAGAAATCAGTGATTCCTATAGTAATTCATAGGCAAAAGTCACTGCAATACAGATGTTTACTGGCACTCTCAAAAAACAAAACAAAACAAAGCAACGCAAAACCGTCTGTAAAGCAATAACTGTACAAAGTCATATTAATGTGAAGAAAATTTCCCCACCTGCAAACTTGTCGTGAGTTTTGATGTGATAAAGTTACACTGGTGAAATATGTCTGCACCGTGAGTGTGTGCATGTGCATTCCTCTCTAACTTCATTGTGGTTTAGGTTCTCTGAACCATGGTAGGGAAATGATTGATATCAGTGAAGGTAACTCAATTCTACATCAGCATCAAGTTGTCAATCTTCTGGCACTCTTAAAAAAGAAAAGAGCCTGAATAATGTTCTACTGATGTTCCGTAGAGCTTCTCCTTTCTGATGTTATGTATTACTGCTGCAGTTTCTTCCAAAATTGTAAAGATCTTTATTGTTTACAAAGTGAATTATGCTTTCATATCTTTTGCCTTACTGTTTTCCCAATTGCTTAGCAACAATTCTCCACAAAGAACAAAAAAACCAGAACACTCTTTCTTTTATGTTGTACTTCAGCAGCATTGCTGGAACAACAGTGACCTCAGACAGCTGAACACCCAGCCCACGTTCGGTCCATTATCATAATCCTGATGTTCTGTGAAGGGTCTATACTTGTTAATATTGAAATATTGCCTTTCTGAACCTGTAACTGCTCTAGTCCTGGGGCTACAGCTTTATGAGCACTATCGTCCACATTCAACATTTTAAAAACTGCTATTCATTTCCAGTTCGTACTTTTCAAGAGAATCAGCCCAATTCCAGAACCTGAGGTAAGTCAGAACTGTGCTAGGTTGAAAAATGCTGTAGTTATTGATCCAACGAGTTCATACACATAACTCTGGGAAGATACCTCTGTGGCTTTAACCAGCATATAATATCTACAAAATTAAGATTATTGTTGTTATTTTAGACCCAAAAAGCCACAGTGATGGTCATCATGCAAGAAATATTTTTTTGTACCTTGACAGCTGCATCTCCTTTCTTCTTCTTTGTCTTACAGCAAGTCCAGTGTCCCCTACTGACAATTATTATATGTTAAATGAGAGGACACTAGTTGCAAAACTCTTATATTTAGATATTCTGTCCTCCCAAAAATATCTGAATTGGGAAAGACAGACTGGGGGAAGGCGATGCACTAGTATGGGGAGCATTAAGAGAAAATATCCCAAATAACATGAAAACAAATCATGTCTTCTCCAAACAACACAAAGGGTCAAACTGGAACATCGAGAAGATGCCAGCCCTACATTGCCAAGAGAAAAGCACTGCATTATCTAATATTATTTTCTGTCTTTAATTTTAATGACCATCAAGCTGCCATCGTCAACGAAATGCATTCCCAGATGGGAAGGTTAAATAGGTTTACAGGCCTATATTGGTTTTAGAGTGCACTGAGTGAGATGACTCCTAAGATAGGCTGGTGCAGCTCAATCAATCTTTAATGTAACTGAGGAGATACACAACAGACACACAGTGTGTACACACGGGCCACACCACCTCAGCACTGCTTTGATCAGTTTGCCAGTGGCTGGAACTTTTAACAATAGCCTGCTGTGGTATTTTGGTTTGGTGGAGGGTTTCTGCTCTTCAGGTGACAAATGCCCCAGATTTCCATGCTGAAACTCCCTTCCCACTCTGCCCCGACCCCTGGATATCTGTGTGCAATCAACCCTGCTCTGGTACAGCCTCACACCAGGTAAAACCCCAAGTGGAGTTCCCCTGTTGTGGAGAAATGAAGATATTTCACTGAAAACCTATAACCATGTTCAAAGCAGAAGTCTAGAAAGTCGTGTCTCTTACTAAGGACCCAACATTTCCAGTTGATAAAGTCCTTTTCTTTAGCATTTGGGAGACAGCGATCTCATCCCTGCTAAATTAGCATAGGGGTGCTTTTCCAGCTTCTGACAGGCACCATTTAAATGGCTTTTGGGAATGAGTGCATTTTCTGGGCTTTAATTAAAATATATTTTCATATATATATGTAAATATGTATGTGAATATATAAATACATATGAATATAAATATGATAATATAAAAAATACGAAACTGTTACTGGCTCACATTGTCCATTTCCACAGCTCTCATTTATGTTTCCAGGTGCATTTAATTTTTTCATGCAAAGTAGAACTTCCCAAGAGAAAAGGAATGCCCAAATATGCTGGCAGAGCTGGACATCCCTGCAGGGAGGTCTCTGAATATTGCATGTGCAGGATAGATACTGAGGATATAGATCAATAAAGTTCTGTAAACCCAGGGAAAGAGTCTTCAGGCCCCTGGAGGCTTTAACTCTAAAGAGCAGAACTCATATTTCTTTACCTTGAAATGTGAGCCAATCTCCTCTGAACTTATTCAATGCACTCACTGCTTTTAGAGCACAGTACATGCATTGACAAAAGGTAGGTGAGCAATATTTGTAAGGGATTCTGGTAAGCACAGGATGTACAGCAAGAGTCTAGGACATAATTAATTGCCAATAATCAGCCCTGATTGCACTGCTTCAGTGCAGGGACTGAGATCTTCTCCTGCCTTTATGACAAGGCTTGTTATTCACAGGCTAACACAAGCTGCAGTTTTGCTAAGAGAAACAATTATCAGGACATGCTGTTACACACAGCTCTACTCCAGAAGACTTAAAAACAGTTTGGGCAGGGGAATTGCTCTGGGATATCCTGCAGTTTGGGCACAAGCCCTGTATAAGGACCAACCTCAGGCACCAGCTCTCCAGAAATGGGACAGAAAATGCATTGTTTCTGGGCATCACCACCAGACTCCAAGTTTTCCCCTTGTTCATGCACTGAGCATCACTGATGGCCACACTGACAAAGAGCAGCCAGGAGCTGACCTGCCTCTGCTCAAGGCTCTCCCATTCACAAGCAGGGAGAGCAGAGAACAGAGGTGGCAGACAGAAGCTGTGCTCTATATTCCTACAGAAAAAGACCATGCACACCTGGAAAAAGGTGTGGGTAGTCCAGGAGAAAGACTCTTCAGCCTGGTACCTCTGCTCTGTGCATTAGAAAGTCTCCTGACAAGAATGGTGAGAGACCTTCATTTGTGTCAAGAGAACCAGACACTGCTGGAAGCTCTAGTTCAAGTCACAGTCCACCAGTGTGTGAGCTGCACAACCTCACAGAAATTACCTGGATCTGACAGAGAGCTCAGCTTCCTCAGCTGTAAATGGAGCTTATCACTCCACTTTTGTTCCCTGCAGAACTTAGCAAGGCTCAACTCCAGTGATGCAAGCAAGGTGCTGCCATTCAAACAAAGACTACAGAACCTTAACACCTTACACAGCAAGCAAAAGTGTTTGCCATATACTCTGTGCAGTTCTCTGCTGCCCATTCTGCCTGTTCCTGTGTCTGGAAAGGTGTCTACATATCTGTGGGAAGGTATATGGCTCTCGAGGATACCTTCCAGATGTGCACTAGAGCAAGTTTGGGTGCAAAGAGCTCTGCCCAATAGCAAAGGCATTTCTAAACTAAAGCAGATATCCTTGGTCACCTCATGTGCTAGCTAAAACAGCAAACAGTTCATATTGTCTAGCCCTTTCCACATCTGCCAGTGCAGGTAAGGGCCAGAAGGACTTACTCCAACACTCTCTTGGTGCTGTAACCCTCTTTCAGACTAAAAGCTGAATGAACCACCACCCCAGGCACAGACTCACAGCAGCATTTAAGCAGCTGTGGGAAAGCAAATATCCTTATTTGCACAGCAATCACAGCTAAGGAAAGTATACCTGGAGGGTATGGGCAAGGCAATGTGGCAAGACAAATTATTCCCCAGGGGAACGCTGCATTCCACGCACATTACCTTTACACAGAGTTGATTACTTCCAGCGCCGTGCAAAAAGGCTGGCAAAGAGTCCTTCAACGGCTGTTATTAGTGCTGATTTACAAGAAATCGATAGTAATTTTTTAAGTATTGCAGGTTGGGAGAAGACATTATAGTGCAGCAACCTGCACACAGAGATAGACTTAAAAAAAAACATGCTGAGTTTCTCGCTGCATCTCCCCTTGATTATTGATTCACCTGATACACAGCTTGGGGTTTGCTGTTTTCAATAATTCTGCTCTGCTTTTGTTCACTTCTCTAAGTGTGATGAGTCCGTGTTGATTCCTTCCAGACAAACTGAGCAGCCATTGCATAAATACAAAGCTAGGATCAACTCTAGTTATTTCTTATACAACCCAAGAGGTCTTTACCTTCTTTGATGTTTCTTCAGCAAAACAAACAAACCTTGGCTTATTAGAGTAAGGCTTCCTAGCCTGAAAGATCAAAGGACCCTTAGCAGAAGAACAAGCACAGAGAAAAAGCTCATACCCACACATATTTCAGGTGCCTGAGAATCATTCGTTCACAGTGAAATGCAGGGGCCTTCAGGACCTGCCAAGATCCCCATGTGCAGCATCCCACAGGTTTGGGAGAGACAGGGATGTTTGCATTCAACAGAAGGCTGAAGGGGAGCTGAGCAACTCCGAAGGCATGTTGAGACAGCAGAACACAGCGTGTTACCAGCAAGATCTCCTCATCCTTTCAGCCACTCTGCCATGGGGCAGCTCGGGGCTGGAAGCAGTGCACAGGCTGGAGCAGATGACTATGGGGGCACTAATAAGTTGTATATTTCGTCTGGTCTTCCTTTTCCAGTCAGGACTCCACAGAGTCCAACTTCCTCTATGCACAGACCAAGTTCCTGCCATTCCTAAAGGTGAGGTGAGATTTGATTGCACCTGGGTATGTCTACAGGCTGTTGGTTACCCAGAGCGGGTCAGCTAAAGTCTGTTTGAGACATGTCTAGAGGAGGACTTTCGTCATCATGGTTTTACCACCTCCTTTGGCCCATGGCCAAAGGTCCCCATCCCTGGAGGTGTTTAAGGAGAGGCTGGATGTGGCACTCAGTGCTGTGGTCTGGTTGACAAGCTGGTGATCAGTCAGAGGTGGGACTCGATGATCCCAGAGGTCTTTTCCAACCTACTTGATGTTTGATGGCATCTTCAGAAACATGCTGGCCATGGGGTTACCCCACCCAGAACTCAAGCCCAGCAAGGAGAGGCGCTGCCTGTTTCATAGAGCGTTGCAGGGTAACCACAGTTCCTCACACGAGGCTTTCACCACTGCAGGGATCAATCCTGGCTCTGCTCAGGTAGGGAAAACCGAGAACGTGAAGTAACAGAAAAGGTGTTGCGGATCTGAAGAGCTGCCACTAGATTTTGGAGGACTGAAGAGAGGATGGACAAATTGAGGAGAGGTATTAAGATATTCCATGTCCTAGTGGTACTTGGGACAGTTTGAATTTTAGGCCAATGTAAGGGGAAAAGGAAGGAAATCCACAGTTACTGTCCCAATTCCTTCTTGCTGACTGCACACTACTATAAGTACTATGGCTGGGTGAGTCATTCAGAAGAAATTGGTAATTTGACATTGTTGACCCATTTCCGTTTCACAAATCACTTCCACCATCATATTTTAATTTACTTTTTTTTACAGTTACATTTCTGCAACAGTCTTTCTCAACTTCTGTCAGGGTGCTGACTGCTCATGCATTATTTATTGTTCAGTAAATAGAGTGCACTGATTTGTCACCAAATCTTGAAGGTGCTGTGGGGGTTCATAGGTCAGCTTCAAAATGAAGAGCAAGTAAAATTTGTTTTGTTAATTTTTACCTAGGATATTTCAGATAATACTCTCAGATACTTAACTGATTTAGTTAAAAATATTTTTAACCAAAAGTTTAGGTTAATATTATCTGTAGAAAAATAATTTAAAAATTGTAGAAATCAGGAGACAAGGCTCTAAGACAATTTTGTTGAAATATGCTTTTGTTTAGATTTTTATTCTGCATGTGGTTGGTGGTCTTCTCAATCAGCATTTTTTCCCACATTCTTGGAAATAAAAATGCATGCCAATAATTCTACATCTAATTTTATAATATTTGCAATCAAAACACCTGAGTAATTTACCAACAACACTAAAAATACATCTCCCAAGCCTTTATTCTTTATAACCTCTAAGAGCTACAGCCATCAATTCCAACACTTATTTGGTACATTACTTCTTTGCCATGTTGCTATCATAATCATAAAACGTGATTGATGTACCTTCATCCACTGTGTCTTTTAGACGGGTTTATTGACTAAGCTACAAATGCTCCAACTCAAAGCTCTGTTCCTTTTGCAAAGGAATATTTTATCAGCACATGTTTCAAAACAAGAAACCCATTGGAATTCCATCTCTAATCTGAATAAGACCTTGGAGTCAGCCTTCAGACAAAACTCCCACAGCTGTGTATTCGCTAAAGTGTTGCACCCCAAAGTTGTTTCATACTTATCCCTTCTAAAAATCTATCATCTAGGTATTTGTTTATTTATTTATTTATTACAGCTCTGCACAAAAGTCAGGGATAATCTCTCACAAACTGTTTTATTTATTTTGCTGTTGACAGGACAATAAATCATGTGCCCAGTTTTATTGCATATGTAAATACAACTGTATGAGATAATTTGCAGATTCAAAGCAGAACAGCAAATAATTATGATGATAAAATAATGTTGGGAAAGGAATTTATCAAAGCCAGTTTATTGCTCAAATTATCAGCAAGCAATTTGAATTTGGATGAAAGCAATAGGGGTTTAACTATTTATGCTAATGGTGATGACCTGAATTTATTGTCCTTCATGTAAATTGCAAAATTTCCACAGAGAGCAACTGGGAGCTTAAATAAATCTGACCTTAGGTTCTAAAGAATCTGGGTCTTACCATGTAAAGAAGAATGCCACCAGGAAACTACAAAAATATAAACATTGGTTTTGGTGTTTTGGGGTTTTTCCCTGAGAAGAGCGGGGATTGATTTTAATTAACCAGATGGAAATCTGGAATTATCCTTTCCCCTCTCACAGAGATTCAAACAAATGTCCCCAACGTCTTTGTGGTAATGTTGATAAAGCCAAGGCTAACATCCAGCAAATCAACACAAGATGGGTTACAAATTACCTTACTTTTTCCTTTCAGCAAAGCCGGTGTGAAGTTTAGCATTAAATTAGCCCATGGAAGTACAATCTGAGTCCAACCACCAGTGTCAGTCTTCAGCCTGAGAAGGTCAACTGCCACTGATCCAGCTCAGCTGGGAGACAAGCTGGAGCAGCACAACTCACGGTGTCAGGCAGTAGAAGAGGTCATGATGTGATGGGGGCATGAGAATCTCACCAAGTCTATTCTATTCTATTCTATTCTATTCTATTCTATTCTATTCTATTCTATTCTATTCTATTCTATTCTATTCTATTCTATTCTATTCTTCCAAGTTGGAAGAGACCTTCAAGATCATCGAGTCCAGCCGCTGTCCCAACACCTCAAGTAAACTAAGCCATGGCACTGAGTGCCACATCCAATCTCTTTTTAAATACGTCCAGGGATGGTGACTCCACCACCTCCCTGGGTAGACCATTCCAATATTTTATCACTCTTTCTGTAAAAAATTTTCTCCTAATATCCAACCTACATTTCCCTTGGCGCAGTTTAAGACTGTGTACTCTTGTTCTATCAGTTGTTGCCTGGAAAAAGAGACCAACCCCCACCTCACTGCAACCACCTTTCAAGAAGTTGTAGAGAGTGGTGAAAGAAGGAATTTTCCGTGGGACAGGAACTGGGAGAAAAAGCTCAAGTGGCACTGTGTGCACTGAGAGCAGTTCTGCAGCACAAGGGGGACTGGGGATGAATCACACTTCACCTGTGATGACATGGGACTGAGATCCAAGATGCACAACCTCAAATTCTCTATTTTACACCACTGGCTAACTCCCTGGAAAGTACGAAACAGTCTAGGAGTTAAAACTTCAGTGTGACTGAGTCAGCCCTTCCCCTACCACAGAGTTCAGCTGTGTCACCAAAAAAAGCCAGTGTCACTGCAGGGATTGCAGGAGCACCTTCTGGTTTTGCTCTAGCTGGGAATTTGAACGCTAACATCTTTTAGTTTCTGCCAAAGGAACCCAAGCTAGTCTGCTGATCAAAGCTTTGGAGGCTTGAGCTCAATTTAAATCTCAGCTTCATATTCTGAGTGGCCAATACACGCCAGCAAAAGGATCCAAAGAGGCCAGAGGAGAATTAACCACTGATTATTAAATTAGAGAGAATACTCAAACATTTCAGTCTCTCAAGTTAATGCTGAGCAGAAACATGTGGGCAAAGGCACATCCTTTATTAAAAACACTGCACCAAAGGGAAGCTTGATCTATTATTCAGTCAATGCTCTTTTGAAGCAAATGGTCATTTTACATCAAACCCTTTTATCTTTTTTGTTTTCTTTTTAATGCCATGTCTGCTGAGGGGGTGGAGGGCACTAAATATCCCTGGACAGTATTCATTCAGCTGCCCTGAGAAAGCAGGGAAAGGAAAGGAACAGTCTATTTATAAAGCTATAGAAGATACACTAGTACAGTGTTTTTTCACTTTTTGTGGGTGCAGACAGATAAAAGGGCTTTGTTTAAATCTACTTTTTTGTATGAGATCACAAGCAAGCTATTTATACTCCTGGCCACACTGGAAGTCCATTTTTGCTGACAATAGAGGCCTCGCAGGTATATGTGCCTTCACCTTAATGTGGGGAGAGAAAAGCTGCAGGAAGTGAACAGAGCCAGAGACCTGACAGTGTGGAGACTGAGCGAGGAGAGCTGGCAAGATAAATCAATAAAGAGCTTGCAGGTGCCTGTAAGACAAAGGCCGCAGCAAAGGAAAATTCTATTGGGAAAAAAAAAAAAAGGACGTATGGCACGTGGTTATGTATCAAAAGAAATAGTCTGGCAATAATAAACTGGAAATCCGTTCTTCGATATGAAAAGGCAGAGTTCTCAGGGCACTGCCCATGATGGTGAAGATGGTGGAGTGGGATGAAAAGCAGAGCAGCTTTAAGTGGGGAAGAGCTCCCTGCCCATGAAAGGGAGGGATGGCATCAGTGAGAGACGTGTTTGAGCACAGGCAGGAAAGCAGGAGACAAAACAGAAGGCAGCTTTGCAAAAATAGCTGCCAGTCAGAGAGGATGGACTGGCAGGGAAGTGTGTGCACACACACGCTCAGTGAGGGCTCCATGGAGTGACAGCAGAGCAGTAGTTTCTGCAGACAAATCACTTTGGAGGATCATTAATGTGTGTATCTCAAGCAGTACCATCAACTGCTTCAAAACTGAGGTTTTTCCCCAGGTTTTTCCCTTTAGAGAGGCCCAGAACAGCAGTTTCCATCAGATCCTGCCTTAGAATAGCCAGGCAGCAGCATGAGACTCAGTCAATAATGAGGAAAATGCCCCGTCTTTACAATCGAGATTTGCCACCAGCAGAGAACAAATCTAGATTAGGAACTGAACCCCTGTTTGCCAAAATCAGAAGGAAACAACACAGAAACTTCACCTGGCTTTGGAGTGGGCCACTGTAAAGGATGGAACATACTGAGATATTGGGAAGTAGGACTC
The DNA here is from genome assembly GCA_013398955.1 of Callaeas wilsoni. Taxonomy (NCBI): domain Eukaryota; kingdom Metazoa; phylum Chordata; class Aves; order Passeriformes; family Callaeidae; genus Callaeas; species Callaeas wilsoni. The sequence goes on along the minus strand of VWPU01001310.1, from coordinate 42,215 downwards.
AAGGTTGAATAGTGATAGTTAAGGGACAGACAAAGGAGTATTCGGCAGAAAGAAATGTTTAATATATATAATTTTGCAGGTTATCTGTGCATGCTGTGTTTGGCTCAGTCCAGCTTTCTTTATCCAGAAGGCATCAGACTGGTAAGAGCACACGGAGCAGACTGGCCATTCCTGGTCTGGGAGAGTTTCTGATCACAGCATGGCAGGGGCTGGAAGGAAGCTCTGGAGACGGTCTAGTTGAAGTCCCCTGCTCAAAACATGGCAAAGGAGAGCAGGTTGCTCAGACTGTGCCCAGTCAGGTTTTAAATAGTTCCAAGGATGGAGATTTCACAACCCCTGTGGGCAATCTGTTTCCTTCATTGGCCACATTCAGAGTAAAAGAATTTTCATATGTTTAAACAGAATTTCCTTCCCATCTGTGCCCATAATGCAAGGTCTAAACATTCATTCATATAAGGATGGCTCATCTTGGCCTGTGCTGCACTGATCCTTTCCTCAGGATTTCAGAAGGAATAGCTGCACATAGAATTCTCAGCTAAGCAATCAGAAAAACATCATTGAGAAAAAAATACACTGTTGATTTTGCAAATAACATGAGATAAGAGACATCAGTCCATCTCTCTTGAGGGAGGATAAGCTGTTCACAGCCATCTCTGAGCAACTAACTGTGCCTCATCTTCTGTCATGAGGCTGATAAACATTGTCTTTTCTATAAAAACAAATCCCACCCCAGAGCCTTCCTTGTGGGAGAGACCAGGGAGATAAGGCCACTGCACTACATACCCCATATTTAATTATAGCAGCACTCCCAGATTCTTTTGATTGTCCAGATTTCCAAAGGAAAAGGGAGGAAGATATAAGGAAACAGGACTTTACTAACCAAAACCTGTATGTGAACTGAAAAGTATAATTTCTGTCAATCTAAGGATTATTTAGCACAATTTATGGGAACAAAATATTGAAGACATACCAAAACACTTAATTTCTATCACGCATTATATCTGATTCTGTCTCCCATATTTCAGCTTTGGATTTCTTGACTCACATATTCAGGTATATTAAATATGCTACAGCTTTCTAAACCTAAGTAAGTGGAGTATTCATCATGGGATAGGAAGTGCTTCAAAGCACCATGGAACCTTACCTCCCAGTATTTCCTCACTGTCCAGCTCAGCTTTCTCGTTTTCACATCCATTATGGTCCAGATTACTGCAGTCAAAGGACTAGACAAATTTATTTAAATATTTACTTAGAAGAGAAGTAACCTTTGCAGAAAAATAGTGCTTTAAAGCTTGCAGAATCAGGTCCCACCAGAAAGCCTTTTCCCCTCACTTTTGTGAAAGCCTGCCCCATTCTGCTTGTGATTTTTGGGACAAGGACACATAAGAAGCGGAGAAAGGAAAGATCTGCACAGCTCTGCTGAAGCAATTCTAAGGACAATCCACCCAAAGAAGGAACTGTAGCCTTTTCCCACATGCTGTGAAAACCCCTTAACAGTCTGTTTCAACTTGTTCCAGATACATAAGCAAGCTGATAAACAACTCGTGCTGATTTTATTCTCCTAACTTTAATAATGTTTTAATATAGCATTGACAAGCTTGTGCCTAGTAATTATTTAGAAGCTGCCTCATGGTCAGGTTTTGTACCTTATTGCTGCTGTTTTTCAGTCATCAACAACTGAAAAACGGCCATTATTGAAATACTTCACCTAAAGTATCTTTTCTTATCATGCCTTGTGATATAAAAATAACTGGGGAAAAAAAATTCATTGCATATTTATGCCTTTCAAATTCTCATATTATTAAAGAACAGAAATGGAGGAACAAAACGACATCCTCATTGTGCCAGGTCCTTTTATCACCTGGAAGTTTCAAATCAGGCAGTGAGATGCACATGTACCTTTTTTTTTCTTTATTAATAAATGGTTGCTCATTGTGTTTTACCACATTACGTAGTGTCTGCTTTAGAGACTGGCACTTTGCACCTGTTCTAATGTTTCTGGGGGCAAGATTTCAGATAAAGCTGAGTGCCTGACAGAGGAGCATAATAAGATTCAAAGATTGGAAGTCAATGTTTGAAGACAAACTAGCAAAATGTGTGGCAAGTTTAGCCACAGCCCAAGGTAAAATATGCCAGGGATTGCTCCCTTTCATTTGAGTTCTTTCAATCAAGGTGGGGTATCTTTTACATAAGATGTTTTTCTTTAGAGCTCTATCAGTAAAAGACAAAAGAATATCTGAGTGAGAACCCAAATCAGGTTTTTCAAAGCCTCAGAAATGCCCCCACTGAACTCAAACATTGCACCAGGCAGAGCCCTAGCATTTTGAGGCCAGAAGCCAAAGGGCCACGGGTGTGATGGCAAGATCTGCAAGTGCATAAAAACGCTGTTCAAAGGATGAAATTCACACTGCTTAGTTACACTTTGGGCAAGGGTTCACACTTCGATGCACTGAGTAAGTGATGCTTAAAGTCAACCATTGCTGAAGTCAAGAGGACATGTATCAAACTGCCACACTCTTGGCCACAGGTCTGCATCCTAGAACTGCAGAAAAGAGCATTAGGGAAATCAAAATTCAGGCTGAAGCCTTCTGCACTTAGCAGTTGACATGTCTATCCTGAATTCTGTCTTCTGTATAACAGTGCATGAATTAAAAACCCTTTTCTAGCCAATGACCCAAGAGTTGTAAGGTCAGAGGAAGAGCAATGAGGACAGAGACTCATCTGTTCGGTGCCAGGAAGTCAAGAGACAGCAGGCAGATGTGCATACCAATTCCTACCTCCATGGGGGAATGTTATTGCTTCAAAGATATGCCTGACTGGATTGTAAGAGACACAGGTCAATATTTTTCTCAATGTGTTCTCAAACAGATTTCACAAAGACTGTTCTTTTGTATTCAGTTCTCCTCTGAATTATGACTGAAAGATGAAAATCTGATGAGGGCCTGACCTCTTGAGCTTAAGTGCAGCCTCCTTGTTGTCAACATACCATTTTTCTCCAGTTGAAACATCTTCTCATTGGAAGAAAAGAAAAAAAGACAACAGACTCAAAGAGCAAAAAAAGCTTCCTAACACTTGCCTAATCTCCTTACTAGTTCTTAGTCATGTTACCCTGCAGTCTTCCCAGATTAGAACTGCTTTGATGTTTCTCCTCCCTCTTTTTAGGGTGTTTCTCCTCCATGCCCTCCATACTTCCCCTCATTGCTTTTTTCCATTTATTTGAGCTCATTTGTGATGCTTTCTGGTACCATACCAAGGAACCTGACCAACTTTGTCAATAGTTTATTCTCACCTCTTCCTATCTGGAAAGACATGATGCAAGGAGCATCTTATGATCTAAATAAACAACCACAACACCAAAATCCTTGCTCTTGAAATAGAGGGAGTGTTAAAAATGAAAACAGCTTTGGCTGACAGTAACCTTCTTGTTACTGCTCTTTGGTCTCCAGCCACAGCAGTGGTGGTGGGGGTCACCTCCCACCCCCATTCCTCACTGTTCCCACAACCCAGAGAGCAGCTGCACATTTCTTGTGCCATTACAGGAAACACACAACTCTATTTTATAGCTACTTTTCCACTGGAAATTTACCAACTATTACAAGAATTGATACCAAGCACTGCACTAATCTATCATCCTCATTTTGGATGCTTCATTGCTCTCCAACTTCTACTCCTATTACAACCCCCAAATTTAACATTAATTTCCCCCATTTCTAAGCAGAACGGAGAGTGACTCTCACTTTGAAAGCCACAAGTAACACTTCCACATACCCAAACATGTTACACTTCAATTTTCCATCTAAACCACTTTTTGTCAGCAATAAGCCATTAAGATCCATTTTCTTGAAGGAGTTCAAGGTTATAATCAGCACATTTAGCACCCGCACAGCTTTTGTTGCTGCAGCAACCTCTCTTCTCTCATTCTCTACCCCATACTTACTTTAATCACAAGTTTTACTAATTAGTACAGCCTTGCCTCACAGTTCTTTCTCAGGTGTCAAAATCTTTCCCCGTAACTCACCACTTCCATTCATTACAGACTTGACTAGCCCAGTAGGGTACAAGCCCAAGGAGGATTTGTACCATTGACCAAGATTTAGATCTGGGAAGTCAAGTGACTACAAAACATGGAGGAAAGAAAGGAAGGAAGAAAGAAACTAAGTTTCTAATGTCTGAGTTCCCCACGAGTATTTGCAGATGTTTTTGTGTCAATGCAAGTGAGCTGGGATGGAGAAGCGATAACTTCAACGTGAAAAACCGAAGACTTTCTGGTTTTAATAGAGAAAAATTCCCACCAATTCTCATTTGCGTCTCTTGTTAACCAGATCTCCACCCAGTGCCATGTCTAGAGGACATTGTTTCTTTGTACTGATCTCAGTAGGCCAGACCACAGAGACGTCTAAAGAAGATGAAAAAGGTGGTGAAGGAAGAAGCCAGTTCCTCACCAGGTGAAGGCTGTGAACACACAGCCCAGTACACTCCCAGTCAGAACCACATGAGCTCTGACCTACAAAAACCCACATGAAATAAGATCTGAGTGCCTGAGAGCTTGCTTCATTCCCCAAGAACAACAGGGCTGGCTGGGGTTGCCCTGCCAAACCCAGCATATTGCTGGCAAAAATCTCTGGAAGGGCCCCACTTCCTTCCCTTGTGTGAGAAACAGGTCCTGCACCTCGTCTGACTGCCTGCAGGGAGCAAATCCAGCCTTTTCCAGCCGGAATTCATTCAAGGCTCGAGCCTGACATGTCTTTGGGGAAACAAAGATCTGAGAAGTTTTTGCAGTAACATGAATGTGTCAAAGAGGTTTTTAACTCTGGAGAGCCGACGCTTCTATTTCTGTCTTATAGCCTTAGATGGTAGCCAAGATTTTTCCTAGGCTGAGCAGGGATTTGGGAGGCCTCTGCTTTGGGAGAACTCTTAAAGAAATTCAGTCTTATGGAAATGAAAAACACTCCTTCACAGGTAGGCAGCAGCATTCATGTCAATGCATCTGGGAGGGATCCCAGAAGCCAGGGCACTTCGATTTGTATTTTGACAGAAGGCAAAACTTGGATATATAGACCCGTCCCCTGAATTAATATATTTCAATAACATTATTTCATCTTTCCATCACTTTAAGAGGTTAATTTTCCAGGAAGAACGCTGCTATACTTGATAGAAAAGGGCAATTACTTCACGATACTTTACTGATGTTTTATGGTGACTATCCCCTCAGCCCAACTGCTCCAGATGCAAGCATAACTGCAAGGGAAATTTACTCGAATATTAATTGAGTACTTCATATAACACACTGATGAGTTAAACATCCCTCATGTTTTTTAAACATATTTTCAGAGATGTGTAGTCTAACAGACTACAATTAGCTTAATGAGATTTAAATTGCACTAATGGACGTCATTAGGAGGAAAAAAGTTATGAAGTCTTCAGCAGTTATTCAAAGGCTCGTATCAGCACAAGGAGAAAAGGTTCCCAAGCTTCATCCATAGGCAGTGAAGAGAAACAGATTCCTGTAGAGAGACAGGCCTAGTTCAGATGCAGCCTGAGAGGATCACGTCTCTTAGCATCAGCTCTGAATTGAGCTTAAAAAGGCTACCTTTCCAGAAAGGGAGTAGACTTTCTGGCCACCCACAACCCTCCAAAGCCACTTATATTTTAGGATCTCCACTATAATTTGAACACCTGGTATGGAGAGAGGCATTGTGATAAACTGGATGAAATCTATTGATATACTCATTTTCCACAGAACAGTAATGATCAAAGCAATTAAAAAGATAACTTCCCATATTTCATAAGTAGACTGAGAGATCCAATAATGGAATTCCTGGTAAAACAAAAGACTGAGTCTTGAACCAGTCTGCTGTTTGAATCTATTTGGATAAAGTATCAAGCGAATCCATTACACCCAGTCAATAGCAGAATCAGTGAAAGTAAGGCAGAGAGCAGAGACTGCAATACTGAACTCAAAGCCTTCTCCTACACTCCAAGCTATTTTAGGAAAGTAAAGATTTTTTTTCTATTTTTTTCTTCTTTATAGTCATTGTAGAACATTTCTGAAGTGAGTAGGGAACTATTTTAATGATTGAAAGGTTTGATAAACTGTTCTACAAACAGAAATTTACTACTATGCAGGGAACAAAGCATGGCAAAGACTGCAAATAGCTGCAGTTTGGTACATAAAGCTCTAAAATCGTATTATTGCATGTCTATAAGAGCTTGAAGTCTCCTAAATATAGTTTCTTATGGCTATAAATGGCAGCTGTGAAGAATTAAACATTTCCATGTTTCTTTCTCAGTGGCAGCCTTTTACTCCCTTCTGAACCTCATGCAATGACCAAGAGGTCTCTGTGAATTAAGTACCACTGTTTTAACCTCATCTTTGGGATGCAGCACTTTTGGACTTTTTTAATGGTTTTTTTTCTGGATAAAAAAAGGCTCTGGGGAGACCTTAAAGCACGTGCCAGTACCTAAAGGGGATACGAGAGCTGGACAGGTACTTTTGGCAAGGGCATGCAGTGACAGGATGAGGGGGAATGGCTTCAGACTGAAAGAGGGCAGGGTTAGATCAGAGATTAGGAAGAAATTCTTTACTGTGAGGGTGGTGAGACACTGGAACAGGTTTCCCAGAGAAGCTGTGAATGCCCTTTCTCTGTGTTCCAGGCCAGGCTGGAGGGGGCTTAGAGCAGCCTGCTGTAGTGAAAGGTGTCCCTTTCCATGGCAGAGGGTTGGAACAAGAAGGCCTTTAAGGTGTCCCTTCCAACACAAAGTGTTCTATGATTCTGTGACTTGCTAGAAAATGCCAATACCCTGTTTAAAAGGCTAAGATATTACCCTTCCCCATCTAGCAATAAGCAAATTGGTAACACTTCTTTGGTACTGCTTAGGCTTTTCCAACCCACTTCATACTCAACTCTGGTTACACTGAAGTGGCCAGGACCCTTCCTGTCCCCTCCTCTCCAGGCAGTGCTGCCTCTGGACTTTCCTGTGGCCCCCTCCCAGCTGATGTCCTCTTATGAACTCAGCACTCCCAAATCCAGCACAAATGCAAATGCCTTTCTGCTGCTATTCTAGTGGTTTGCACGTTTTCTCAACCAGTCCATATTCTCCTCCTTGCCTTCCAACACCAGACCTAGTTCCTAAAAACGACAAGCTTAAACAGCTTAGCTTTTGAAGGAAGCTTTCATAACCTTGAAGTCTTTTCTTTTTTTTTCTTTTTTTTTTTTTTTAACAGCATGCCAGTATTCTGTCTGGCTTGGTACTTAGGATCCCACTAATAGCTTTATTAGGCTTTACATCATGATAAAAATGTTGCTACAGTAATAATTGCCTATAGAGGAAAAAAACCCAAGATTTTTACCATGGTCTGTTTTGTCTGGGTTTTTCTAGTTTTTATTTTTAGGTTTGTTTTTGTATTTTTTTTTAATTATCAGATGAAACAATCTAATTGTAAAAATAGAGAAACTTGTTAGCATTCTTGGTATCAGAGGACATGATCCCATCATCCGTCTGCTTAGAAAGATCTAATTATTTCTTCAGTTTATTAGTTTTATTTCTCAGAATGATAATCCCTTGCCTGTTAAATAGGACCAAAGATGTTAGAGAAGTGTGTTCACATAAACCAAACAGAGTTAATCAGCCTCACAAGAATTTGTTTAAACTAACTCCAGCCTAAACCGTATTGTGTTAGAAACATGATTAGCAGCAGGCAAGATGCCACATCATCTTCAGAAACAGTTCCAAAACCCCTTTTTCATCTTCATGTTTACTTATTAACTATGTATTTTGCATAGAATCTGACAGATATGGAGTAGTCAATCAGTTAGGATAAGTGCCTTAGTTTGTGTCATAGTAATATTAAAATATGTTTACTTAATTGCAGCAATATTCTATAATTTAAAAATATTGCACAATATCTTGTATATTACCAAGATCCTTCATTTAGTCTAAAAAGATCCCACAATAAACAAGCTAGTCTTTGGAAAAAATGCCTGAACTCTAGACCTGTTACTTCGTATTCTCTAATTCTGTTCTCTAATTACTCAATCTGACATTAATTAATTTATCAGACATTAGCCACATCAAGGGGGACTTACTTTTGCCATGTATTCTATGTCATACCAGTGTTAAGCCCCTGCTTTTCTTTACCTCTTAAAGATTTTGAGGTAAAATAGTAAGCTGTGAACAACTTCTTGTTTCTCCCTGTAAATCCATGTAGTTCCTGAGAGAAACAGCTATAGTTTGTTCATCTAATATTTTGCCAGTTTTAAATTATGAATCCTAACCTCCAGTGAGTAAGATTAACCTTCTGAAATTTCAAGAAACAATCCCTTCTTCACATATTTCCCCACATTAAGCCAAAGTTACAACTGGAATATCTGCTTCTGGTGTCCTCTTCATAAGAAGAAAAGCTACACGCTCCCAAGTTTTAACACTATTGTGGTTAAAACACTGTTACCAGCACCTACCATTTGTGTATCATTTGCATATCACGAAGGATGATCAGGGAGAACCCTCAACAAATACACACAGACAGCGGTGCCAATGGAGACATCTCCAGGATGTGGGAAATCTGAACTGTTCTCCTGATCCAAGGTGCAGCCAGAGATGCCCAACTGCAAGAACATGGAAGAGATTTTAACTGGAAATGGCCCCTGTGAGTCTAGAAAGGGTGAATTTAGAGCACAGATCTAAAGCTTCAGTAGGAGGTGAGGAACCTTTGCAGCACTTGCACATCGCGTTTGGCAAATTTAGTGACAATGGGGCAGTGCTATGTATACAAAATCCATTTAAAAAAACAGAGGAAATGCAAAAATAAGAACATGGAAGACAAAATGTAACCTACGTAGGACCCAAAAGCACCATCTGAGAAGCTTTTCCAGTTTTTCCAGGTTTTAAAATAGATTTATAGAGCAGGAGAGCATTCACAACAGAAACAGCATTATCTTTTCAACTGAAGAAATGCAAGTTTTCAAAGTGCTGTTTCTAGCTTGAATCACAACCTTTTTATTGGCAATACTCTGAAGCCGTAAAATAGGGAACATTTTACCTGTGTCAGAAGTTGCACAGGTGTGAAGAATAAAAAGATACAGTCCATGTCAAGCTTGCAGTGCCACAACGGTTTAGTAAATAGACCCCTGTAAGCAGGAAAGAAAACAGCTCTGAGCTCCAACATGCATCACTTTATCTGGAAGTTTATCAAGACTTTGACCAGAAAGTAAGAAAATAGATGCAAATTGTCTCAGGAAATCAGCATTGTATTTAAAATAGGCTGTGAAGGAAGTACACGGCTCAGGTATTTGAGAAACATGAGAGATTTTTTTTGTTTTTAGTGAGAACTCTGAACCTCAGCCCACCACAATGAGGATGCAGTCATTAGTTAGAGAGCCACTGCTGAAGGAATTAATGCTTCCACAGTGGATGCAGTGCTTCAGAAATGTTTTATTTTCTAGTTGTTTGGAGGATGAACTGTTCTTGAACTAGATCCAGTTCCTACTGATAACTGAGAAGGGGAATGCTGTCTGTTCAGCACCAAGCAAAAGAAGATCCCAGAAGGAATAAACCCAACTAAGCCCTGAAGTGTAGAGTGATAAAAGAGCACCTGTGCACAGGTGAAACCATCCTCTGTAGAGGTTTGTTTGAACAGACATCTTCAAAAAATGATTTGAGCAAAGTTAAGTGTCCAGAGGGTCCTGACAGCTGTAGAGTTTCATTGGGTATGAAGTCAGTGTTAAATGGTTGTTACCATCTTGTTCTTTCTTTCCCAAGGGTAAAAATAGCAATTTCTCAACCCAAGCTTTTTTTCCTCTACTGGACTAGAGCCCAGAAGACTTCTTCCTAATGCAGAGTCAAGCCTGGAAAGGGCTGGATTTCAGTATGAGTCGGGGTGGCTATGTGCCTACAGGGTTTAAGGGGAGAGGGAAGAGGAGAGGTGACAGAGGTAAGGGTGATCTCCGTGTGAGATGAGACCCAAGACAAGGATGTGAGACTTCAGCTGCCCAGTTTGAGAGACTCTTCCTCCCTTTCCTTTTAGCACTAAGATAATTCCATGGACATTCCAGGAACACGAAGCCTTCTTGGCTAACCAAGATAGCAATCAAACGCAAACACTCGCTTGAAGGGAGCGTAAGTGACAGAGCTGCTAACTGGCAGCTCCCCGTAGCCTGCTATGCTAACAGGAGTTCAGCTACTGCTATAACAAGGACAGCATCACTGACAGATCCCCCGCACGCAGGATACTGAAATCCTGACCCCTGTGAAACGGGTGGGTGTCTGTCATTAAGTTAAGTGGGGACGCGACTCCGTCAGAACGCGCTAATGTTTCTTTTTTTATTCCCCACACACACTCATGCACACGCACCCCTTCCCTCAGAAATACTCAAGTCTCAACAAAACCACCCTTTTCTGGATCAGCCACGCAGAGAGTAGCGAGAGGAGGAAATGTCCTTCCGCAGCCTGCTTTTTATATAGGGCTTACAGGAACGGGGCAGCCTGGTCTCCTCGGATAGGAGCATGTGCATCCACAAGGTTTGCTGCAGGGCTTTCAGCTGGCCCAGGGAAACTCCTAGACAAGCTGCAGTCCCCTCTGCCCGTTGGGGCAGGTAATGTGCACAGAGACAAGGCAGGACTCCAGCGGAGTGGTTGACAGGACTGAGCCATCTTGCAGGAGGAAAGTCTTTGAAAAAGTCAGGCTGTGTTAACCCAAAGGTCTGTGGTGCATCTCTGCTGGCAGCACCACTCCTTCTGCTCCTCAAACCGTACCGAGCAGCCCAAGTGATGTTAATCATGTGTGACTGCCAACGGGAGACAAGCTGCAATGCCAGACACAATGCAAGGGCAGGGGAATGCAGAGTATCCCAAGGACTCTGGAGTCAGGTTTGTGGCCTGACACGGCTCTTCGGGTGCTCCAAGTGGTGCCCGACTTCATTGCTCTTTCCCCTGTCCTGAAGCCACCTATGCATTGGCTCTCCCTACTTAACTCTGACTTACTCCAGGAGCTGCAGCTCCTCCCAGCAACACCTGGCATGTCCTTGGTGCCACCTCTGCTGACTCTCAGGAGACCCTCTGGGCAGGAACACAATGCAGACAGCAGAAAAGCTCCCTGCACTTGCTGAACCACTTTTTTTACACTGCTGGCACTGTCAGGACTGCTACTGGGAACCAGTTAAATAAAACACAAATGTACCTGCCCACCACAGCAGAGAAACAGGGGCAAACTCCTGCTCTTTGTACCTGTGTAAGCTACTGTCTGTACTTTGCACTTCAAATGCAAACCTTGCACAGAAGCAACAAGCAGAAAAAATGTCTGCTGTCCAGGCTGTGCTGCAATCAGGTCTGAGGCATTTGAAATCTGTGAGGGAAGAAAAAAAAGGATGTTTTTATTTCTGTCAATCCCATGCTGAGGCATGCGAGAAAGGCATTCCAGAAGTGTGGTCAAGTCAAAGTGGACTATAAATTTTTTAAAAACCTCTGGATCCAGCACTCTAAAGCAGAGCTGGAGACAGCAGTCCTCTCAAACGACTTTTAGATGTATAAACCATCATTTATAACACAGAAAGTTCCTACAAATAAAAGTATGGCACTTTTGTTTGGCAGATTCCAGAGGGAATTTATTATTGACATGGTGGTTGCTGTTATGCAGACCATATAAAGTGGCTTAAATATTACACAATTCCTGCATTAAGGAAATGAGTGAACCAAAGAGCCTGTCGTGACCTCACATCAGATCCTGAGCAGCTTTCTGGTAAAACTCTAATCTTCGATTTTGAAAGCTGAATTTAAGCCCAGATCCTCCCATGCTCAGGAAACATAATAGGTGAATCCATTTCATCCCCTCCCCAAACGTGCAAGGGACCTGTTTGCAGAGTATTGTATTCCTTCCTAAATCTGATCCTCTGCCTTGGAGGTCAAATGGAAGCTTTGTGCTACGTACAGACTCTGTATTGTACCAGTTCTAATACCAGCAGATCCAAATCCAGATCAATATCTGATTTCATCACCCTGCACTGACACAGACAGCACAGAACTAGAGGTTATCACTAGATGTGTCAGATAACAAGAGGGGAGGAATTTCTCACCTACAGAATTTAAACTTACTATGTCTCTAAATGCAGCGCACAACTATTTTTATAATTCAATAGGTTTCTAATATATAAAAAAAAAATTTACTTTTTGCTTGCCAGAAAATCAGTGTAAGAATATAGGAGCACTCACATTGTCTTCTTGTGAGTGGACAAGGATCCTGTGCTGTTCCTTCTGTGGTCTCGAGGAGTTTTTTATCCTCCACAGAGCACATTTTGTAAAGGAGTTCAATCCAACTATAATAGACTGGCTTTGTTAACACAAACCAAGGATTCATAAAAACTGCCAATTTTTCTCTAGACATGGTCTCAAAGCTTATGCTTTTGACAGCAATGTCTTCTTTAGTCCAGCAGTGATTTAATTTTCCTATTTCGAATTCAAACCTCATTCAATATCTTTTGGAAGAAAAACATCTTTCTGTCACCATTGCCATTCTTGACTTCATTTCCAAACAGAATTAAGCTTGCACAACAGATGCCACTTGGCAGTGTGTGTACATACATAACTCCTCCAAAAGTTTTGAGCCCCTCAGTGGATTTGTCACAGGAGTAAAATATCCCAAAACATGTTGAGTCCCACAGTTTTAATAATTACACATTTCACTAACAGAGAGGAAAGATTCCAAAACAGTACAGCCTTGACATGAGCTCCCTTCTTATTAGACACCAGGAAACAGGGAGGGACACACTGATTTTGGGGAACATCAGAAATATTTCCTAAAATATGAAAAACTTCACCTGCTGTTTCTATAGCACAACAGGTCTGAGGGTGTAGTCATAAGAAGCAAGGAGGAAGCTATCAATTCATCCATCCATCTATCCATCCTTCAGCTGGAAATCAATTCCTTCTTCTCATTACTATTGTTGATCTTTACCTGTGATCTTTATTCGCCCCAGAAATACAGAGTGCAACTGATAAAATCACCCTGCATCCGTTTGAACCCTCTCTGTATTTGGAGACAATCACAGGAAGAAAGTTCATCTTCTGGAAGACAAGAGGGATTCTCACCACACTATGGGTATTAACCAGCTCATGTACAGATGGGTGAAGCCCTGTCACAGGACCATTCTAAAATCCGGAGCTTCCCCACTGCTAGATCACAATCTAAATGAAGAGGAAGCTGGTTCTCTGCCTGCTCTGGAGATCTGACATTTTCTCAGTTCTCATGCCATCCAGAAGGCAGCAAGGTGTGCAGGCAGAGTAAACTGTGTAAAATAAAACCCGACATGATCTACAACACAGACACAAATTCAGAGGTCTTCTGCTAGTGCCCAACTTTCTTCTGACACCAAAGGCTAGTCTGTGACTTGCACAACTGGTGTTTAATCCTTCTGCACAAACAGGAATAATTTCTCCATAAGTTGGGAAGAAGCCCATCTCAAAATAGCCCTGTAGCTCTATATTTTCCCTTCCTTCCATTTTGAAGAAACAGGTGTAAATTTCTCTTTGGCAGGAGAGGTAAAGAAAGCACAGGTGAGACCTCCCAGACTCCAGTTCTAATTACACAGACCTGTTTAAATGCACTACAGATACAGAAGGAGAATGCTTTTGTTCCCTCTGACATTCACGCTATATTCAACATTTTGACTCCTGAGCAGTGATGGGCATCTCTCTGCAGCCCTGAGTAAAACCCCAACCTTCCTGAGGGCTGTGAGATATTTGCTGGTAGGAAACACTACAGAGAGGGGGATGTGCTTTGCTTTAGACCACATTCTGTAGGACTGCAAGCAGCACAGAGAAGGCAAACACTGCTCAGCACTGCTCTCAGTCCAAAAGCCAAAGGTCAGTCACAAGAACCTTCCTGGCACAGAAAGGAAATAAATGGAAGCAGTTCTCAGAACAGCTTCAAATTAAGGTGGGTAATGTTCTGCCACAGGAGCTATAGAAGGAGGAACAGAATTGAAGGAGCTGCTAGAAAATTGAATGGAAGAAAAATCCACTAGGGACTATTAAAAATGAAGACATCATTGGTGGTTAAGGAACAGAACATCTTCCCCCCGAGCACATGCTGCCAGAGGCAGGATGGCAAGGTAGACAGGCCCTTGGCCAGCTCAGCCAACCTCCTGCTCTTTGCTTGGTTTTCCATTTTAAAGTTTCTGACTCCTTTCCTACTCAGATATGGAGGATGTGGAAATACAGGGTCAGGTAGCTCCCTCTGTTACTGACCAGGGACTTTAACTTAGCTACCACATTGACGACCTCAAGCCCTTGAGGGGAAAATTTAGGGCTGGGTTTTAAAGATCACCCACTCTTTCAAAGAAATCTGAAGAAATTATGTGCCCAAAGTTGTTTCCACAAGCTGTTTCCAGCCACTGATCCTGCTATTTGCTGGTGGTGTTTGCAGACCACAGTGAGCTCCTCTAGCATGAGCAAGTAGCTTGATGGGTGCCTTTTGTCAAAGAAAGGTATTTTGGGTCCATCTAGGCTCATAAGCTGTTTTGTAGTATTCCATCAGCAGGCTGAATAAAAATTAAAATTGCTCCTGTCTTCCACTGGATTAATTGCTACTCTGGCTGTAAGTCAGTGAAATAGAACATCAGAGCTGAAACACATAGTATTCACAGCTAAAACAGGCAGGCAGGAGTGGGGAAAGGCAATACATTTACCTTGTAAAAGCAACTAAAGGCCCCAGAAAGTGCCAGGACAGAGAAAAATAGGCAGCCTGGCTGCAACAGGCTGTCACTGGCAGAGTCTGCTGTGACATTAAAGCCATACTTCCCCCTCTTGGCAGCACAAATGCCAAGGCACAGCCAAAATGTTCACTGGAAGGCACCACTTCCCAGAGGATGCTCTGCTACAGTCTCATTTCATGTCAGGAATATCCCACTCACATGGGCACACCTGTAGCAGAGTCCCTAGAGAGGTTCTTGTTACCTCACATCCAAGTTCTGTCAGGAGGCAGGATGCTTATTTTGGAGGGCCCAGGTATGTTAACACGAGCCAAGAGGGCACTGGGATTTTCACTGTTTCTGTTTCAGCACGAAGCTCTGCCTTGCTTCCACTGTGATAACCTCCTGGCTTTTCAAATAAACAGTTTGCCCCTGTCAGCAGCTGGAATTAATACAAACCTAACCAGTAATAAGGGCAAACAATGAAATGTCTGTGATTTCAGGCACTGTCTGTCAGTTGGACCCAGGCACTACAATTCACACAAGCTACTGCCTCTCCTCCACAAGTAGTAGCACCAAGTTCAGCTCTCAAAAACACAATTGGAAAACAATTGCAAAATGTAGAAATAACACCAAATGTGGAGCTGCAAATAACCTTATCGGGCTCAAAAACACGGCATCTAAAACTCAAAGCAAAACCTTTACATCCCATTCCTGCCAAGTGTTTCCATGTCTGATCATCGGACAGAACAGACCTGGCGTGAGGACTTGCAAGTCCCATCCTCTGATTTCTGCCTCCTGCAGATGCTCCTTTCTTCCCCAACCAGAAGACAGGATATGGGAGGGCATCCAGAGGGAAAACACCGTTCAGTGAGTTTCTGTACCCAAAGGCGTGGTTTCTGCACTCAAAGGCGTGGTTTCTGCAACAGAACACCCCAGACTAAATACCAGCAGCACTGAGCTTTGTCTGTCACCAGCCCATACTCACCAGATATGGCTCTGATTTTTTCTTCTGTAAATAAATAACTAAAAAAGTGCTCTTTTGCTGTTTGTTTGATCTTGCACAACATTCCTGAGCAAAATCTCACACCAATAGTATCTGCTGCTTAGATTTCCACAGAGAAGAGAACTTCAAATGCAGGAAATGTCTTTTCTATCTAGGGTGTTTTTTCCCTCCTTCTGTACAAACACAGTGTTTTCAAGCCCTCTCCCTCAATATTATTATTAGGTAGGGTGTTTCAGGATGGATGTGACATAAATCATTTAATTGCACTTCTTCCAAAATGTTATATCTGGGTATCCAAAAGCTGAAGCAGTTAATAATGCTCTCAGCAGATAAATTTTTATGCTGTTATGAAATAAAAGCAAATTGATCTAGGATTAAAGTACTAGCCTACATTTCTTTTTAAGTCTTAATTAGAAGTTCATTGATTTTTCTATACTGTTACAGAGACATAAAATAAAATGGTTTTGTGAGCAATGAACTCCTGGTACTTGCAGCACCAATACGAAATGCAGCTGCTATGCATGTTGCATTATGCTAAGTGGAAATTCATTTATGAGATATTTTTGACATAAAACCTTTAAAATAAAGGTAAGTGAAAGGTGAGCAAGAGCAAAAAAAGGTATCGTTATGCCTGCTGTGTGAGCAAAAACCTGACAGAAAAAGTTTAGGTGCAGGTCAACTTCTCGATCCCACCAAATCTAAATCATCTGTCCTCAGTTTCAATGCCACCCACATTATTGTTCTCCTCATTATCTCTCAGATGAATCAAAAGCCCTGAACTACCCAGGAGTCAGGGTATGATTTCAAACCACAGCACCTCTTCCATCCTCCACCACGCTCCCTCCCACAAAGAGAAGCTCTCTAAAGCCTTCCAGAGAAGAACTTTGGCCTCTGCCCCCCTTTCCCTGTGCTGCATCACCTAGTGAGGGTTAGGGGAAGCAGCCACAAGAATTTACAAACTGCCTTTCTGCAGCCAGCCAGCTCCTCAGCCTAGTCCACGGAGGATCTGAGGCAGAAATGCTCTTTTTGTGTTGTGTCACAGCAGTAAGTGATCCACTTCATCAAGTTTAGCTCCTATCCACGGCTGGTGATGAGCCTTCACCCCCGCTCGCTGTGCAATAAAGCAACACAAAGGAGTTGATGCTTGCGGACAGATTTCCATCTCCAATTTGTAGCATGTTTAGCAGGAGAGGTTAGATATGCACTGCATCTTTCTGCTCCATACATCAGCTTGCGACTCAGCCTGGCAGCCCCACAAAAACATCTGGGGGGAAGAGTTCATGCTCCAGCAGAGAGCTGTGCTCACGCTTGCAATTTACAGTTTCTGATGTGAACTTGCCGAAGTTTTGGCTCTCAGGGATTCTCTAGGTGTATGTTCAGATTCCCACGAGCTAATATCATTCCTAACAGAGGTGTTGTCTCACCAACTAAAAAAGAAGTGGCTCAGACAGTGCAGTGGCTTCACTTACTCTTTTGTACACTTTACAAGCCTAGAGATTACTTAAAACTTCAGATTTTAAGAGTGAAACTTCCACAACTTTACATCCAGAACTGGGATAGATTTTGGGGTGACCTAGCAAATCCTGAGGGTTTTTTTAATAGCATATGAGAATATTTATTCTCCTGCCTCAGAAGGAAGTATCATAAATAGCCTACACAGTAGGCATTGAAAAAAGAGAGACACTTCTTTTAGAAGAGACTGTCTTCTCATACAATCTTAGAATCATTTGGGTAGGAAAAGACCTTTAAGATCATCAATGGTTGACTCAGCATTGCCAAGCCCATCACTTAACCAGGTCCCCAAGTGCCACATCTACACTATTTTAAATACCTCCAGGGGTGGTATTTAAGCCTGTGCCACTGCTTGACATCCCTTCAATGAAGAAATTCTTCCTAATATCCAATCTAAACCTCTCCTGGCACAAATTGAGCACTCTTCCCACAGCCTGTAGTGAGACCTGTGATCCAAATGCAGCACCTGGAACTTGGTCTTGTTGACAACATCTCATACAATTGGCCTCGCTGCATTGATCCAGCCAGTCCAGATCCCTTTGCAGAGCCTTCCCACCCTCCAGCAGATCAACACTCCTGCCAGCCTTGGGGATTTGTATGGAACGGAATAGAAATCTGAGTCATAAACAAAGATCCAAGGGCTACTGTTGAATAAACAAACAAAATAAGCCTCTGGGTTTATTTCCAGCTTTTTATCTTTTAACTCAAACCTAGGTGAGCTTAGAAGATATATTTGAGCTGTTTGATATCTTAATTTATACAGACAAGCTCATTGGCTCACACCATCCTGAAATGCTTGTACTGCTTAAAAATAGCAAGAAGTTGCCAATTTGAGAAATCATCAAACTGACCAGGGCACTGGTCTGCCCTCAGTGATTTTGTTGAATACACACGTTGTGGCAACAGCTCTTTTGCTGGGGCCTTTTAGTTTCTTCTCCTGGTCACAGTGCAAGTAGCATTAATTGCTGCTGTTCTAGGTTCCACAGCACTGCATGTTCCAAAATTAATTCAACCCTTGGGCCAGGCTCAGCTAAACTTTTCTCCAAATTTGCTTTCAACCCAAGCCCAGTTACAATCTGGAAAGAATGAGGAATGAGATAAAGTCAGATACCTCCAGCTGAAGAAAGAGGAGGAGAAGAAAGGAGGAAGCAGGCACTTGCTGATGGAGAAATGTTTAAGAACAGACACTGGGGAGGATTTGGGGTGGCTTCAGGCAGTGAGAAGCAAGTGAGAAGAGAATTGTGCAACAGAGGATGTTTCCAAATCTGCACACTGGTAAGTGGGCAAAGATTACAGTGCCATAAATAAAAGTCATAAGTCACTCCAGCACTGATGAAAAAAAATCCAGTATCAAAGAATTATGACCTCAGCAAGTGTGTCCACCTCTGCAGACTGGCAGAGCCAGGACAGACATCAGGCACACGGTCAGCAGCACTTCACAACTCGAGGGCATGAATCACTCAATCCACAGTGGCAGGCTGAACCCTGCCAAGGCTCCTGGCAGCTGCCCGGGAAAGTGGTAGTGGCCAGACACTGCATCACTGCCAGGAGAGGTGAATGCTGGGGTCTGTAATACTTCCAAGAACATATCAAATTAGGCCTATCCTGACTGTCTCCTAACTGCTATGGGAACATTAGAATCACAGACAGAATCATGCTGTTTGTTTGAATATAAACTGTTGGTGTGGGTGCTGGCAAGAGCGTGTTCCGTGTACAGCCCACGGAGGATGTGAGGTTGGCATCTGTCCATCCCTGTTTAGCCACAGCTCACTGGAGAGACCTCACAGCAGACACAAAGCTGGATGAGTTCAGTTCCTCAGCAGCTTTATTTCTGCCTCCCACATCAGCTTTTGCAAGACTTTTGCCTTCGTTTCTGATGATTCCCTGTTTGGCAGTGAGGGGAGGAAAATCATAAATCTGCTAGTTCTCCTCAACACTGGCACCCCTGTGATAGCCTCAGGTTTGGAAACCCTCCTGCCATTAGGAGGTGAACCCTTCATGAAATATTAACATGTTTGCTTTTCACATGCACAGTCCTCCCACACAAAGTAAAAGTGCCTTCACCATTCATATCCCAGTATCTTTCAAAGAACACATTGGAGGGGGGGAAAACCATTGAGAGGCACTACTGAGCATACATTTGGCTTCATTTTCAGAAACTCCTTTCCTGCTCAGGTCCCATCAGGAGAAACTGTTTTGGGACAGACAGAATTGCGTCATTCCCACTTCCTTGAGGAGAGTCTTGCAGGGAAGGAACAAATGAGTTAAGGGAACATTCAGAGGGCACAAGTCTGACTGCTGTCACACAGGGAAAGAAGGTCTCTTCAGCCATCACTCAGTGGACACTAGGGCATCCCTTGGGATAGGTGCATCCCTAGTGCTGAGCAGTATTTTCTAATCCAGTCAGGAAATGAGCAGTCCCTCTCCATCACACGTCTCTCAGCTCCATGTGACTGCAGGTCAATTTAAAATGCCATTTACACCACAGTAAACATCTGAGCTCTCTTGATTTTACCAGCGTGAGAACATAATTGAGAGTTTGCATTTTTCTTCTTCTGCCCATGACCAGCAGAGAAGCAGAACCACCTTTGAGATGTTGGCTGCAGCACTGTGCTGTGCCCTCCCCAGGACAAGCAGGTGACACTGCAATATCCATGTGCTGCAGCTGTCCACAGCACAAGAACCTCCTCTCACATGAGGGCACACACAGCCCAGCTATTTATGTTTGGTTTTAGCAGATTTAAACGAGCATAAAAAGTATGACTATAAAGACAAATGAAAAAAGAACCTAAAAAAACCAGAACTTGAAAAAAAGGGAGGGATGAAAATTGCAGATAGTCTCAGAGCTGATTTGGAGACAGAGCCTTTGGGCACACAGGTGAGCCCTCTGCTAAGGCTGGGTCAATACTTTTCTTGTTTCTTCAGCTGTAGCAGGTAGCTGACAGCTACACCTGGGAAAATGTTCACTTTAGGGCAGAAAAATGAAACAAAAACCTGTCAGCAACTGTCTAGGAAAATGCAGTTGAGCGGCGATCGAGAGGATCCTTGCAAAAATTCACAAGTAAGTCCAGGTGTCTGTATCCCTAGAAAGGTTAAGGTCAATTCACTCAGGGCAAGAATCTGTGGCCAGCAAATTTTGTCACAAAAGAAACAAGCAGAGAACAGCTTATCCACTATTAGATGTTAGCCTCCTTTGACTGAAATACTGCTTATATAAACAATACAACTTGCAAGGTTTGGATTAACTGAGCAAAATGTAAAAAGACGAAGTTCTTTGTCCAGACTCCTTTCTCACCAATGAAAGAAGAGAAACTTCTAAGGTTCATATATCTGACTGATTTTGGATAGCTGTCATGGTGTGAAACAAATAATTTCTTAAATATATCCATTTCTCTCCATCAGCTTTGAAAGGAGCCTCGACAACAAGTCAGCTTGAAGTGCAGATGTCTACCAGCTGATGAATCCCAGCTCAAAATATCATCCCAGCCCCCAGCATTCCTCTGCATTACTGGAGGTGAAAGCTGTACTAATAAAGATGGGAGAGCTTTTGCCACACTTGCAGCCTGCAGACAAAGGAAGCTTCCAGGCAGCTGTAGTCGTAATTCCCAGTAGCAAAGCAGGAAAAGCAATCTCTTGGTTGTCAGCTTGTTTCTCTGTGCAGCTTCAGGGCTGTGGTTTTGCAGACAGGATACAGGGTATAACTTCTACTCAGCTTCAGCCCTGCTGATGTTTTGTTCTCTGAACAGACACAGCTCTCCATTGCTACTTCCAGAAGTACTTCACGATTATTTTAAATCTCTCTGTGGCTGCAAAATTATTGCTCACGCCAGAGAAACCCCCACACGAGGTGCAGTCTGTGGCATACAAAGTGACACAGCAAGACCCATTGAGGAGCAACTGTTTATTAGCCTGTTGCCAAATCCAGGAAGGATGTGGATGAGGGGTGAGGTCCTCCCCCAGCTGAGTGCATCGTGTGGCCCTAACCAGCAGCTCAGACCATCCTCAAAGACACAGAAGCCTTGAAGCCACTGCCTCATGCTGCTTCTGTGGCCAGCATCGTTCTCACAGCCCCTTTCTTTAGCAGAAGGGCTTCCTGACAATCCCAGGCACCCACCCCAACCTCTGTCTTCTGACCCTTCTCTCATTCCCCAAGGTACCTCACCCCTTCCACACTTGCAGTGGAGCCCTCTGGAAGGAGGACCCCCACACGGTGGAGGATGCAGTTGGGAGCAGATGAAGGCATGTTCCCTGGTAAGAGCCTCTCTCAGGAATCCTGACTGATTACAAGCCCAGGAGCACAAGTCAGGGTTCTCCAGCAGCTGTTTGGCAGCCTTTCCCCTCAGGAGTCCACTGATTCATGGAAGTGGTGCACAATGAGACAGGCACAAATGTAATCAGAAAAACCTCTTGCCTACCCAGCTCCACGGCAGTGAAAGCTCAGGTTTTTTAGTCCTCGTATCGACTCCAGGTCAGTTAAAACCAGCTATGCAATAGCTGCTTTCAGATTTTCGTTAAGGTAGATTTTGTTCCTCAACATTACATTTTCAATGCAAAATATGAAAGCTGGAAAATCACAACAATTCCTCCAGCATTGCCCTCATGGAAAGCAAGAGATATGCTTAAAACACTATTGATTTAACCTCTGAGAGAGCCATACATCAAAGAGAGCCGACGGTCCCACAAACTGCCAAATTGAAATGAAACTCAGCAAGACACATAATCACAGGACAAGGGCAATAAGCTCCAGAGAGGTTCCTTTGACTCTGTTAGCAGCTAAGTATCCATAAGACATGTCCCTGGAGAGGGGGAAAAAAAAAAGAAAACCCTGAAGAGTCCCTACTCATTAGAGAAATAGAAATACTTTAACCTGAAAACTTGTGATTTTGGTTGTTTGATTTTTATAATTGCCCCAAAATAAAGCAGATATCATAGAATGGTTTGGTTGGAAGGGACCATAAAGATCAGCCCTGGTTCAGGGACACCTTCCACTAGACCAGGTTACTCAGGACCCCATCTGAGCTGGCCTTGAAAACCTGGCCTTGAACACTTCCAGGGATAGGGTATCCACAGTTTTGGATGTTGATATCCCCCCATGTGAGGGAGATCAGAATTTTCGATACTTCAGCCTAGAAAAAGTCAACAATGAAATACAGTTGATGTTCATCAAAATAGACAAATGAAAGGTTTCTCACAGGATGCAATTTAAAGCAATCTGGAGGGAGGCATTCATAGTAGTTGAAGCACCACACAGAAATGTATCCAGCTCTAAGCATCTTGGGCACCATGTTTCTAGCAAGATAGAGGTGTACAGATTTCTCCAAAGCACTCACTTTTACACAAATGTTTTCCAAAAGAGATGATTAGAAGAAAAACCTCACTTTGAACTGGTATTTACTATACCCATTAAATAAGCACTGAACAGATGGTAAGTATAGGACAACAGCAATAACATTATGAGCAGCAGAAATATAGAAGCAAATATCAGCAGCATTTATACTTCAAAGCCCTGTCCAGGAACATACATAGTCAATTTTTTAAATAATATATTAACCGTACAGACCCACAAGTGTTCCCAACAATTTACATGCTTCAGTCCTTTGTCTGGATGATTTTTTTGTTGTTGTTTTAAATCAAAGTTACTATTGGATCTTGGGATGTGCATTCTAATTGCTATAAATAAATCATGAATGATTGGCTCAATGTATTTTTCCATGGCAACTCCTGCGTCACACACAGCGTTACATTTTTGAAAGAGAGCTTTGCTCTTTGAGAGGTAGACAAAGATTCACACTTAGGATGGGCCTTAGATCAATTTTACAGTTTCTTCTTGAGTAGAACATGTGTGAGCAATGAAACCAAACAGTTTTCCACTAATTGTAAATTACTTAGGCACCAAAGTCTATATAGTGCCCTCCACCAGAGCAGGGAGCTGCACAGCAACTGCCCATACAAAATTCAAGTTTTCTTGACTCTTCAGGCACAGATTGACTTCCTCAAACATGAAGCATCCCACTCCAGAAAAATCCTCTTCCATTTCTCTCTCACATCAGAGTCCTGAGGCACCTGCCTCCTGAAGATGCCAGCAAGGATGGGGAAGAAATTGCTTTCCTGAATTCTGTGGTCTGGTCAAAAGCAGGAAGGTGACATCTGTGCATAGTAGGTTAGGCCAAGAGAAACAGAAGGAGCTCTTTGCAACACAGAATTTGGCCCTGGTAATATAAAACAGGAAAACTTTGGATATGAGTATATTTCCTCTACCTCCAAAAAAAAAAGGACAGTTCTACATTACTTAGAGTCACTCATCTGCATTAGAGAGGAACATTCCCAAAGTGCACATTTCCATCTGTTTTCTGAAAGGGACACACGAAATATTTAGTAATTTGCAGAACTAAAATCAGTCTTCCATTCATGAGGTAAGATTTTTACACCAGTTTAGAAGTTTCGGTACCTAAAGCCAAGAAACCTTCTACTATTAACTAAGAGAAATCAAGTTTAAAGACTCAGTTGCTTAAAACTTCCAAAAGATTTCCAAAGTCCCATTTATAGCATCTAGCAAGTTCTGTAGTTCAGATGATACAATTCAGATGCAACTCCTGAGAGAAAAAGTCAAACAACTTTAACTTCAAAACTTTAAAAATGCAATTTCAGTTCCAAGGCGGGATGAAGCCTTGAGGAGGAGCTGTCCTCATCAGACTGTATCTGACCAAGTGCTGGTGAACATGCCTGGTTCCAGACATCCTTCCACTTGTTAAGCTTCACCAGAGCCTGCCAAGCACCTGAGATTTCATCCTGAATGCAAACCAAACCATGGCTTGGCTTTAGTTTCAACAGATGCAGACTCAGCTGCAGATGCCTTGGAGCATCTCTAGAAGCTTACATTAAACAGAATCCAGAGAAACCTATTTTGAAAATTAATTGGCAAGACTCTCTCAGTCAGGAAGCTCAAGGTCTTCCTGTTTCATGGTTTTCACACTCTTTGCCTCTGAACACAGGTTTTGGTATCAGTTATTTATTCTGCATTTTCTAAGAGGTGTATATGTATAAGCAGTGTGTATTTATGACATCCACTACCCACATTACACAGTTTAATTTCAATTTATTCAGAGGAATTTGTGTTTATATTAAGTAGCCTCCAGGAGATGACACACCTTTTGTTAAACAGCCATCTGAGGAGTAAAATTTACAATGATGTGCAAACAAGCTCACTTATTTCCGGTTCATGGTGAGCATCAGGAGCACAGAGTGAATTATCCACACTGGTAAAAATTCTGCCTTAATTTTTTCCTAGGGGGAAGCTGAGTTTTTATGTATATCAGCATCTATTGTCCGATATCCAAGGAAGATGTTGACCTGGTTTTGAATATTTTAGTCAAAACTTTAGTTTTAAAATTTTCCACTTGTCCCGTGAAGAAAGATGCACTTTCCACGCGCATCTGTTTACAAAAGGAGAAAACAAGATAAATATATACCTCCCAAAATCTGCACTGGACAGCATGTTCCTTGGTGTTTTCAGTAAAAAAAAAGGAAAGGATTGAATTTGACAGGAGAGATTTTTCATTACAACCAGGTAGAACTGAAACGTTACAACCAGGTAGAACTGAAACGTTGCAATGTCTCAACCATTCGGTCTAAACCAACCATGAGGTTCCAGCGACAGGTAAATGTGAAACTTTTGCATGAATTATGTAAATCCTCTTGATAATTACAAATGATTGTTAACGGCAACAAAGCTATCTCAATAATAACAATCTGGCTCGTGTTAATTATTACAGCTCTCCTGCTAAGGTGCCTTACTGTCTCAGAGCTTCTAGACATAAGGCCAAATGAGAGTGGCTCGTACTTCATCACGCCAGTAAATCAAAATCACTTTAATTATTCTCCAGTGAAACTCCAAAGGCTTCAAGTCAGCATGGCACGAGCCATATGTTTCTTTCTGTTTGGGCAACACTGCTAATTAGCAAAGTTGGGAAAAATCTTATTTCAAAGCGATAAAGCACAAACCTCAGCATATGTTTACTTGAGAAGAAGGAGATTTAATCACAATGAGTGCACTTGCTGCTATGTTAACAAGGAGGCTTCGAGGTTAGGCTTTGGAAGAACTTGGTGACATCCTCAGCTGGTGCAGGTCAGTGCAGCTTCACAAAACAGCTCTGCTGGATGAGGCCACCTGGATGAGGTGGCTGTGCTGATCATCACTGGGTGCTTACGACCACGTAGAAACTCCTTTGATGCCTTGTGGAGGCTGCCCTGGAGCAGAGGCTGGACAGAGTGAAAGGATAAAGGGCAGGGATTTATTGAAAGGCCTTTACAGGGCACACCTTGGGCAGTGCAGGAGTCTCGCAGAGACTGCACCCAGGATGGACGACAGTCACACGTTTTTTGGACAGATATAAGTTTTGTCCATTTGCATATCAGATGGTTAACGTCCAGTTACAGCTTCAGGCAGTAGAGGCCTATTCTCTTAGTTGGCTTCCCCCCAACTCACTTTTGTTTACATTTCTGGGGGCCTGAGACAGTGAGGTGTCCTTGATTCTCAGGCCTGGAGAGGAATTGTTGTGTCTGACAAAAATGGGAAAAGTAGTTGATAGCACCCTGTATGGAGTTCAGACTTGTACACTAGAGAATCGCAGGATTACAAACACATGAAAATATAAAAGCTAAAATCCTAAGGCATCACCTTCACATGGGACAGCACAAAGAAAGGCTTTGTAGGACAAATAGTGTCCTCTTTCAAGGCCTGGGATGTTTGAACTCTTAAACCTGGAGGTTCCCTTCTCCTGAAGGCAAAACACAATGTTTTACAAGCTGGAAGATTCCTGTCACAGGCACCAGTGAAGGAGTCATTCCCCACCCCAAACTTTAGGACAAAAATTTGTTGTCACCCAGGTGACTGGGGATGGCTGCAAAAGGGCCAAAGAGCAAAGTGTGGACACCAAATCTGATTTCATACTGGTTCAAAAAGCATTGAACCTTCCTGGGTACACTCATCTTGTGGTTACTACAGCTTTAACCAAAAACGAGATAAATCTATTTGAAGTGGACTGCATTTGGGTTTTTCAGCCAGTTGCAACACATTGAATAAACTCAAGAAATTCAGTTTCAAGATTGTGCTTATAGAGCACTAAGAGAATAGCTGAACCTCACCGAAATCTTGAAGCTGAACATGAATACTACAAACCAGAGTCAACAAAACAGCATTCCCTCGTGCTACTGTGCAAAGCAAGGGGAAAGCAGGTAGGAAAACACACCAGAGGT
This sequence comes from Callaeas wilsoni, assembly GCA_013398955.1. Classification (NCBI taxonomy): domain Eukaryota; kingdom Metazoa; phylum Chordata; class Aves; order Passeriformes; family Callaeidae; genus Callaeas; species Callaeas wilsoni. Next base: position 15,761 of record VWPU01001310.1, on the reverse strand, counting down.
GGAGATACCTGATACTCTCTTGCATGGCTTATTTTCTTAATCCCAGCCTCATTTATCATAGAAGAGTCTCTGAAATTCCATCTCCTCTGTTTCTTCTTAAGAATAGAACCAGAACAGATCAAATAAATGATGGTGAAAATAAAAAAGCTTTGCTAATAGCACTGTTGCTTCAGCAACTTGAGAAAGAAGGGTACTGATAATGGCTGTCATCAGGAACACAGAGTGATTGCCTTAATTTCTTATCTTTGCAGTCAATTCCACTGTGAATGCATCCAGATATATACCATTTCCCACACAGATGCTATTTCTCTGCCTCGAGCTCCCTCCAACCTCTCCCTGTGTGTAATTGTTCACCTGCAATCTTTCTTGAGATTTTTCCAAATGCGTATCTCATGTCCCACATCTTCCCCAGAATTTGGCTGCAAATGCCACATTTTTATCAAGCTTCACTTATAAATAAGTAGAATGGAAGGAAGATTGATTTTAGGGTAAGAAAGAGAGAAAATCCTTCAGTTGTTTGAAGACACTTATAAAAGCTAGAATGCAATTTTAAGAAAAAAAAAATCTCTTCATTTAGAGTTTAGCAGGTCTAAATTATGCAGTTATGAATATTATGTTAGCTTAATTAATAATTTACTCTTAAGAGCACAATGAAATTTTGTACCAATGTCTAGTGGATGTTGTATAAAGGCACCCTCTTACTCAAAAGGACTTTGATGGGTTTAAAACTGAAATGCTTTAAATCTGGAAAATACTGGATTATTTGACAAGCCTAAGACGGACTTGAAATAGAATAAAATCCTGATGTCTCAGCTGCTGCCACTGGAGGAAGTAAAAATGCATTTGGAATCCCAGGTTTCCATACACATTTTACTCTTGCTTTGTTTTGGCATTTCTTGGGCATTTCTCTAACCTAAGTTCTTGAGGTATAACACAATTTAACTGTGATACCAATACTGTGAAAGAGAAATAAACCAGGGAGAAGTTGTCACTGCCACAACTGCCTGGTCATGACCAGATTTCTGGGTGTTTCCACACTTAAAATTGCAGGCGACCTCAAGGAGGACTCCAGTTCCTCACTATAAGAATGTTCAGAAACACAAACATCTTGTTCAACTACTAGCAAGATTTACTGTCAGATATTTCCTGAAGGTGCATAGAGATAGGACAAGAAAAAATGGACAGTGTGGTAGTTCCAGCTAGACACTGGGGCATATACCACCACCTCCTCCTCCTCCTCCTCCTCCTCCTAAGAAAAAAAAATAGGAAAAACATCTTTTCTTTGTGAGTTTGGTGAAACTCTGAAATGAGCTGCCCAAACTGGAGTCTCCATACTTGGAGGTGTTTGGAACTGTATTTGACAAGGCCCTGAGCAACTTGAAGTAACCTATCCTTAGTTAGAGGAGGGAGTTGGACTTCCCCAGGTCCTTTCAAGAATAAATCTAAAATCTAAAATCACCTAATGAAATATTTCATAAAGAACCTACAAGTTCTGGTGACCATTAAAATCTGGTCTAAGGTTCTTTTGAAATGCACCTCAAAACCCCCAAATAATGTTTGGCACAGTAAAACAACAAAACACCACAATATTCATGGAGGACACACTTTCCTTTCAGAGACCTTTGGGAAAGACTTTGTCACAAGCTTGTTGATCAAAACTAAAACTGAAGCACTGCAATGAAACCACATTGTGGCAAACACCAAAATCAAGGAGGAAACACAAGAAAAAGAAATCACAAAGGAAAAGAGAGAAAGAGATGCTTCAGAGAAATCCCAACATTTAACTGTACCTTGCTAGTGCCCAGGATTGTTGGAGATGTGATGTAAAGCCCTTGTAGTTTTGTGGGAAATCTTCAGCATCCTGTGAAAGCATTTTCTGTGTTGGAAAATGATGGCATGATGTGAATGTACAATCATTTTCCCAGGATCCTTGCAGTCTACTCCAAATAAATGAGACAAAAAAAATCAGGATTTCCCTGTCCCTTTGTTTCAAAGACTCCTTAGCAAGCACGGTTGTAACAAACACATTTCAATCTGTATTTAAATATGCAGTAACCAATCTGCATACCACCCATTCTCAGCAGTTCTTCTGGAGTACAAAATGATTTTTTTAACTGATTTTATAAACCGTATGTAAAATTTTCTCTTTTCCTCCCTGTTTTAAGTCACTTTTGTGTCTCTGACCAATCTCCATGTAACCCTCCCAGTGTCTTTATACGCCTTGCTTTCTTTCATAGTTTGCATGCATAATTTCTTTATTAGACAGAGTCATTCCAGCTCCTCTAAATATTTATTTCCACAAAGAACAGGTTCTGCTGAGCCATTAGCAGCTGCAGCCTTTCCTTCAAGCTGACCTCCCCGCCTCCACCGCGACCCTGCAGAAGCATCATCCAATTATATATGCCCATCAATTCCCTCATTCTGGGGAAATTGGGTCTATTTAAATTCAGAAGCCTAGCTCCTGCCTTCACCTCCGCAGCTTAATATACAAGGTCAAACCTAACAGTTATGTGATTTCTGTTCCCAAAAGTCTATGGCCTTTGCTCCTTCTTTTCCCTGGTACCCAACATCTCCAGGATTGCCTCATATCCAGCTGCTTCTCTTGTAACTTCCATTCAGTTTCTAGACTCTCCAGTTTACCAAAATCCCACATTTTCTATCCAGTTATAACCGGAAAAAGCAAAATACTGGTTCTCTCAATTTATACACTGCTTCGAGAAAAATATGTATCTAAATACCTTGCTCAAAAAGAGTTTCAGGGTACGGAAAACTCTCTTTGAAGCTGTGGTAATTCACTAATTGGTTGTACAGACTCATTAAGGTCAAGACAAAGAGCACAAAAAGATGCTACTCTTCCAAGTCCATCAGTCTCCCTGCAGGTAAAGGAGCTGCAGTGATAACTGCAGGTGGAGCCTGTTGTTATTGTAGCTTAACTTCCCACACAAGCCCAAGCCAAGCAGGGAGGGATGAGTGCAGTGCTCTGGTGGCAGCTATTTTTGTGCCTTGACATATTTCCTGTGATACACAGAGAAACTGGTGAAGTGGCGTTCCAAATTTTCTTAAACAATATTTTCATATATGCGCACAAAATAGTTTGCAAGAAAGATAATCGTCAGCTCGCAGCCAGACAGCTCTGCAGGTAATGGGCTCCGAAGATGATACCTTCAGACTCTGAACTGCCACAGTCTTTGCTGCAAGGTCAGCATTCAAACGGTTACAACAATATTAATTAAAATTGGGAGTTTTTTCACTTTGATAATAATTAACTATCATAACATCGTTGCTGAGCTGCCACTCTCAGACACCACCTGATTTATTGCTTCGCCAGCTAAGTTTTGTTCTTAATAGAGAGCTCTTCAATTCTTTGGAAAGTCTCAGATTTGTACATCACAAGAAGTCACATGGCCTGGCCCGGCATGGCAGGATGACTGTCTCCTGTTCCCAGCTCTCTTCTTGATCTCCTCTGTGATTCGAGACAAGTGTCTTCACTCTGCACTGGTTCTGTCTGCTCTGTTTGTAATCAGGGCACAGACCATGTCCCTGGGAGGTGTCTGTGAGTGCCTACCACAAACAAGGCTGTAAGTCTTAGTATCCATAAAAGTAGGTGACAAAATGGTGCGACATCTTAAATGAAGTGTCATATACCACTGCTTTGTAGAATATAAAAACTTCCACCACTTAGTGTAAGGGAAAATAATGACAATAAATTTAAGTATTACAGAAAAAAATGGAGTAAAGCTTTGTCCTGGAGAATTAGCACTTAAATATTTTAAATGTGCATTAGATGTTACATTTAAAATACAAATTAAAAAAAAAATGTGTACGTAATGCATCTGTAAATCATCTTACATATATTAACAAAATATGAATATGTATTTGTTTTCAGCAAGGAAGACTCTTATTCCAGTTCTGGACAAACCACAACACATTGAGTGTGGGAATCAGACCCAAACTTAACAAAACAACATGTGTTGATTCTCAGTCTCCATAAACAAGACAACTGAAAACCAACTTCAGCATTTCACAGCAAAGAAAAGGAGTAGACTCATTTTTCTATAGAAACAGAAAATTTGAGGAGCTTTAACATTTTTGACAATTATATTCACTCTGCAATACATCTACATCAATCACCACCCCCGCATGCTTTGAAGACTGAAAGTAGATAGTAAGTCTAGCAGAACTTCGTGGTGGGAGTTGTGAGGCTTTTTTTATCAAACCTTGAATGTAGGCTTGTAAAAAGTAGCTTTAAAAACCTGGTTAAATCCCAACGATATTAAAATTTTGGACTGACTACTCATTTCCCGAGCTTTAAACCAGTGGATTCACCATTTTAGGTAATTGTTAATTGAAGACAGGATTATTTAATTTTATTTTTTTAAATAATGGTTTACCTTAGCTCATTTAAGTGTTTTGACTGGGGAACATTATTCACTTTTTGATGGAGGGGGAGGAGGAGGTCAGAATAGATGGCCAGTAATTCTCCTTCTGGTCTGCAGATTTACCAATCCACCACTGAAATCAAAGCAGAAAGATAGGATTAAAAAAATTTCTCATTACAGCTTAGAGAGAGCCTGAGATAAATCAAATTTTGGCCATTTGGCCTGGGCTAAACTTGTAACCACATGGGTGACACTTCATAGCAGTTCACCCATATGATAACCACAAGGCTTCTGACTCATCCAGCACAGAGCTTCCAGAAAAATTTCAAATCCTGATGCTTCAGCTGCAAATGATAGACAACTCAACGTGTAGTCACTGGTTCTGCTCATTTGCACCTGAATAGAAAGAAGCCATATGAGAAATTAATCCTCTAAGTCCTTCCAACAGAGCTAGGGAAATGGAAAACAAAACAGAAGAATACTGCAGGGGCTTAATTTTTATTGATCTGAATTGTAAAGCAGGATGAGAATCAGTTCTTTTTCTGTATGGGTCAGTGCACTAATGCCAGATGGAAAAGCTTATGTGGCTCAAAAAGCTTAGCTCTAACTAAACTGACCCCCCACATTTATCCTTGGGAAAGGCAAAAAATCAAGACTTTTTTGTACCTGAGCACCTAAGCCTATAAAAGAGCTTTTAGCAATCAATCCAATAGCCACCTACTCAATATTTTCATTTCTCTGTTACATATTTCCTTCTCAGAGCAGCACTGCCAGAAGGCTTTATTCTGGACTCTGACTTTCACAGCTAAGGAAGGCAACCAGCCCCCTTGTGCAGGAGTCCAAGAGAGCAAATCCACTCATATTAATGTAATCTGGCTCCAGGACTGCTACAGACCACAGCAAAAGCTCACAGCTGCTGGCTCCTTATGGAGCTCTTCTGCCTGGGGACACCTTTAAAGAAGATTCTCCATGTTCACAGTCAGTGGTTGGGCATTGGCAAAGAGCAAATAACTCTAATCCCCCAAAATGGTGGGTGAGGAGGCCACAAATTGGGCCCTCTCCTGTATCTTGAAGCAGCTCTGCAACAGCAAGATGTCCCTGCAGTCCCTCAGCCCTGGGCTTGTGGCTGTCAGGAACCCCGGGAGGCTGGTCTGCAGATTCACCAGGAGGGCCTCTCAGGGCTGATGTGGTCACTGCCAGCCTTCTCCCCAGCTCAGAGTCCCTAAAAAGGGCACAGAGGATTCAAGAGGAGGTCCTGTGCCCACACTGCACTGAGGATTACCAGCTTGGTGCGAGAGTAAACGGACTACACACGATCCAATCTGAATCCAGCAGAAGCCACTTTATTCCCCCCAAGCACCCTTATTATACACTGTGCTCCCCCTGTCCAGGCGTCCACACATTACATGATTGGCAAAGCAATATACACACATAAAACATGTAATGATTTAATTGGATCTCTCGCTCTGTTCACCCAGCTATCATGCACCCATACACACAAATCATCAGACAGTTTTCTATCTTTGTTTTTCTTCAGCTGCTGTCCCTGTCCTTGAAGCATCAGCATTCTCTCGCTGTGTAGGTTTTCTACGTGCTCTGTTCACTTGTCCTTATGGCTGGTGCACCATGTGTCCATTTTCTTGCAAAAACTCTATCTCCACAGCGTGGGGCTTGAGCACGTGGTGGCACCACTTAATAAAAGTAATAATTCTGCCTGGAGGTGTGATTTAAAGGCCAGAAGCTTTTATTTTAAAGGACCCACCAGAGTGGTACTCAAGGGCAGCAAGGGTCACGACACATGGCTTGGCACAATAGCTGTGACCAGAGCAAGACTGAAGGAAAGAAGATTCTACGGAACATAGGTGTGGCCTTTCTGAGATGCTCTGAATATCCTGAGCTTCCCAGGGGAAGCACCTAGGAGGGTATGCCAAAGGATTCATGACAGAGACAGCCGGAGATCTTGGTTTTTAGGACACAGGTGGGCCCTTTTGACAGAACAGCATGAACACAACCAGCAAGTGTACAGCAATTTGCTCGTGCTACACGTTACTGCTGCTTTCTCAGAGCTTTTAAAAGCACAGAGTTCTGTAAGAAGCATGTTGGGACTATTCCTAGCAGAGAGTCCTTCCCCCAGCAGGAAGCAGTGGCAGATACTCGCTGCACTCTGCTCTCCTCCTTCCTGGCACGTTCTTCAGCCCTGCCCAGGTGGAGGTGACTGCTCCAACTGACTTCACTGTCACACTGCCCTCCAAGCAGTGCTCCACTCTTTCTCTTCCCAACACAGGCCCAGCAGGGAATGTAGCTTAGATTTAAAAAGTGCCTGGAGTTTTGGATTCTGTTTTTAGTTTTGGTTTTCTTGGTGTTTTCAATTCAAGGTGCATATATATACATATACAAAAATACTGCCGGGGTATTGTCATAATAATCTTGAGGGAAATAATGCCTGAGAAATTGGAAGGTATTCTTCCTACACTCCCACATGCTCTGCTTTCAAAAGGCAAAGGAAGAAAGAAGCAAGCAAAATACCAGTCACATTCTCTAGATAACTTATTCCTAGATTTTCTAGAAGAAGTCACAGATGAAGTGAATAAAATGTCTGGTTATAAACTCTCCTCTTTTTTTGAGAACTTTGATGAACTTCAAATAGCCCTTCCTATTGTTGAATTGACCCATGTTTTTGAACAAATTAAATTCATCCAAGGTGATGAGGTATTGCTTACTTTTTACCTATTTGTGTCCCACAGAAAGTGTGAGAATATATTCCTGCCTGCTGCAGGCTTTGCATAGCAGTATAATGTTGTTTTCCCTTTCTAATATCCAATATATTTCTCTGCAACTGCAGATGCACTGAATCATCAAGCTTTGTGTTTGTTTGCAGGGGATAACAAAAAGAAAAAAATCAAGCACCAGTAACTTTCCGGTGCTTTCCTTGTGTTTTCAGTGTTTTTGGATTATACAGTTTCAGTCTACCTCATTGACTTCAGATAGAATTAACAGGGAACATTTCTAGTCCTAAATTACTTATTTATCTAAAATATGCAGGACTGTTAGAAGCAGGAGCAAGCAAGACAAACTGTTTCTCATCTCTGATATTAGAATGTGGAGAAATGACTCTGCTCTTACACCTCTCCCTCCTAAAAAGTTTTCATAAGGAATGGCTCCATTTCCAGCTCTGAGCCAGGCAGCTCACTGATGAGCTTTAAGACACTAATAAAAATAATCAACAACCTTCTAGAGCTTACATCACCTCCAGTAATGACGTTCAGAGAACCAAGATGAAATACCAGTAACATATTCAGCAGAGTCTTGATTCAGTGGAGAGAAAAGGAGCAGTGGGGTGAGGAAATCATACCAAAAAACATTAAAATTGAAGAAGTGAATTTCTGTTTTTAAAACCTTAATCTAACAGAATATTTCAAAATGGAAGACACTTTTTATAGCAGTCATACTGCAAGAGGAAAGCTTGCACACCACGCTAAAACCCTAACAGGTATTAAAAGCTGTGAAGTTTATCTGCTGCAGAACAGAAGGACAAAGACAAGGTCATTCACTTTGTGCAAGTGAAAGAACAAGGCTCCAAAATCCCCAAACAAATAGGGGCAGAAAATAATCTCCTTGGCAAAGTTTTGCAGTATTTGAGCATAGGAGAAAGTCAGAAGCAATATTATTGACTAACCAAGCTGACATTTGGCTACTGTTTAATTCTTATAGTTCCTTCTAGATTAAAGGATACCACTTCCATATCCAAGTGATGGTTTGGCGCAGTCAATAGAATATAGAATATCAATTTTTTTTCTTAGTGTGTTGAGAAAGAGGGGACCATCCTGGAAACTTCTCATTTGCCTATTGTCCATCAGCTTGCTTAACTAGCAGATTTTCAGTAGCGATTGAGGACCAACTCTCCTAATCGACCATTCTCATCTTCCTTCAGTCTTTCCTCTGTGGAGGTTGGTGCAGAGAAGGTATCCCAGGAAGACGTGTGTTGGGTGCTACCACCAGCTGGATCAAGCCACAGCATCCACGGAAAGGTGGCTGAGTAGCTGGAAGGAAAACCCTTCCTGAGGAAAAGAGCCTGCATGGCACGGTGCACGGAGCAGGAGGCAGCAGTGGTGGCTGAACACAGCTTGGAAGGTGATGCTTCCAGCCCCTGGCAAGGGCTCAAGCCAGCTCTGCTCTTCTGAGCTGGAATAAAATCATTCAACACATCCCAGGCTCATGGCAGAAGCTGCTGAGGGAACAGCAGGTAAGTGTGAACCCCTTACAGAACAGTAACATAGATCACCTGGCACCTAATAATTGTGGGATGTCTTTGTTGACATGATCAATGTCCAAAGACTACAGAATCTAAATAATTATATCTGTTTTCTGAGAAAGCTCCAGCTGGGCAGCAATTCCACTATCAGTATTTTATTGGCAAAGCTGCAGCGGCACTTTATGATGTTCAGCCACAGATGACAAACTACATCCCAGTAGATATTTCATAGTAAACTGCTCAAGTCATTCTCCACCCCCCAGCTCTTCTTGTTTGCCAGCTACCTACAAGCAGAGTACAGGATTTTTTTCTTAGCTATTTGCTAAGATTTCCATGCACAATCTTTGATCTCTGGATTGCTGCACATATTTGAAATTCAACGTTTGATCTGCATCAATTGCTGACAGGGGAATTTCAGCCACAAGACTAAAAATGCAACTCTGAGGATCAGATTTATGGTGCAAATATTGAAATATACATTTAAGAAACAGTACTAACTTTGGAAATTCATGGCATAAAAGTCCCTAGGTTTATTCCACAGACTCAGTTATCATCAACATATGTGGGAGAATTCCTTCCAGTTCTCATCTTTTTATTCATTAGCTTACTGCTCCACCTAGTATCTTCCTGGTTTTGAAATCAAGGAAATGGAAAACCTTGATCAATTTTCTTATGATTTAAGACTCTGTGCCTCCATGGCGTGTTCTCTTTTCTCTATCTTCTCTTTGCTGAGCAGTCTCCCTTCAGGCCATCATTTCTCAAAGGAACAGCAAGGGTGCTGGTCTGATGCTCAGGACCATCCTGTCCAGGTGGTGACTCAGGCAGGGAGGACACGTACACAGCACCAGCCCTGTCCCCTCTGGTCCTCTGTGCTCACTGGACAGCAGTCCCTGCTCTGTCCAGCTCTGCGCCTTTCAGGAAAACTAAATTTACACCCACACACTTCCCCTATGCCTTCCTTTAGACATTATTAAAAACCTTCATTCCCTGATGATTCACCAGCACCTGGGAGCAAGCTCTGCTTTTTGTTCCTCTCCGACTCCAATCTTTGCTTCCCCTTAGCAACCGAGTGGCAAAGCCTTCAAGATTTAAAAGAAACGGGAATGAGTGTGTAAGTGTACGCTCGCTTCCTCGGAGTGCATGAAAGGCTAATTATAGAAATTAAATGCTAATTTCTTCAAAATTAATATAGGCAAGTGAAAGGCTTTTGCATTATTTGCATAAGAGGCTACTTCAAAATCTTTTGTCCTTTTGCGCCTCACCTGTAATTCCCACCCTTGGTACCCATGCTGGGTTACATCGGGTCAGGTTTTTAATTGGTGCTCGTTAGCCAAGCTGTGGATGCTCCTCTCTGGCCAGTGCCTGTGCCCACAGGCGAGTGCTGCCTGCATCTCCGTGGTGGGAGAGGAAAGCAGACCCGCCTCCCAGCAACAGCAGCACTTTGGGCTCGCTCACCAGCGGCTTTCCTGACACCCTGTGGAGAGCTGGAAAGGGGAACAAAATAGATACAACAGAAACATTTTTGCAGTCCAGCTCCTTTGTCTGCCAATAAGACACAAAAATGTGAACGCATGCATTCCCGAAATCTGCATTAAATTGTGGTTTTTAATGGGCACTGACTTCTGCAATTTTTTGTCATGGTCGACCATGCTCAGAATGCTCCAGTTCAGCGTGTCACATAGGCTGTCCCTTAAAGCACAGCACTGCAAATGCCTCCTTGAACTGAGGGACTAATATATATTTGTACACAACCTGGTCTAGTGGAAGGTGTCCCTGCCCAAAACAGAGGAGTTGGAACTAAGTGGTCTTTGAGATCCCTTTCAACCCAAACCGTTCCATCATTCTATGATACGTATTTATCTGGTTTTTTTTTCTCTAAAAGATCTCTCCAACACCACAGAAGGTCTTGGCATATCTTACTCTGAATACAGGTAAGTGCACATAACTTACATTGCAAGAAAAATATAGTTGAAAAATTCTTATTTCCCTTTGATTCTCTAAGCCAGCTTTTGGTGGAACAGCATCTCATTGCAGCCTACCATCCAACCATGCTGACCAGGGCTCTCTAACTGGGGTGGTGACCCAATCAAAAAGCAGAAAACCCTCCTCACAGCACAAGCTCCCTCTTAAACAGTAATGGAGAGGCCCCAAACAGAGAAAGAATAATGAATATATATAACAAGGAATAACAAAACTGCCCCTATTGCAGAGCTATAATAAGGCGAGGAAAGAGAAGGAATTAATTTGATATACCTACATGCACATATTAATTAAAGATAACAAGAATAATTACACACTTGGGAAAGGCAAAGACAGGTCCTCGGAATATCAAGAGGTCTATAAAAATTCTGGTGAAAGGCACCAAAAGCTAAATAAAAAGGGGTTCAATTATTCCCCACCACCCACCTCTGCTGAGAGTGGGAAGGGACAAGAATCACAGCAAGAGAAAGTAAATGTCACAGACGGGTAATAGGGACAACAATTGAAAGACACTCTGTAAGATCTCTGCAAGGGAGAACAGCTGAACTGAGAGGATCCAGCAACAGCATTTACTCGCAGGACTCAGAGGAAATTAAAGGGCATTTCACACCTCTCCCTCAGCAGTCAGAAAGGAACAGGCAACTCTTCAAAAATAATTGGAAAGGGTTAAGGTGAGCAACAAACTGAAATGGGGTTTTAGCAGGCTGATGGTGTTTTCCTTTCACCTCTTGCAAGATTAGGACATGAAAATAGAAAGAATCTTCTACATTCCCCACCTTGTTAGAAAGCTTGATTCCTCTTCCCTGCAATATTTCTGCTGCAAACAGAAATCCGTGTTTGGATTAGACAACAGAACAGGAAAATATTATTTGCAGTAAGAAGACTGCATGCAAACGTCTTCTGCCTCCAGAATAAATGCATGAAACTAAATATGCCCTAGCTGATAAGCAACATAGCAAAAATGGGTTTATTGAGCCAATATCCTACCTGTGTCTTTCTGCTTTAATTGTCCAGGAACAGCAGCTGACTCCATAGGGATGATGAAGAAGCTGATATGATTACAAAAGGAGAAAGAAGAGGCATTATAAGAAGACACATTTTAAGCACCAGGTACAGAAACTTTTCAGCAGTGATTTTAAACTCAACCAGATGCGTGTATTGGGTGATTAACACAATAACAACATACACTGGTGTAAAATTAAAGCCCCCTCATTCGATGCACAAATCACACAGCTACTCAAGACTTTTCACAGAGCACAGAGAGCTCAAATGACACAGCTCAAATGAGAGTCTTAGGGACTCCTGTTGTTGCAGAACAGACTTCGTAGTACAGAAGTTTTAAAGCACAATGCCTTGAGCAATTTAAGCTCTCTCTAAAATGTACATCCACTCTTACAAACTTCCACCTTCTGGCATGAGCAAAAGTCAACCAACACGTGGGGTATGAATCTGGGATGTCACCAGGCTCTAATCAACTTTCAGAAACTTAATTGCATTAATTCTTGGTGTCAAATCCATATACGAGGATTTCATATATATATACACATAAAAATATATCTGATACTGTCCTGCACGACATCCTTGTCTCCAAATTGGCTGGGACACTCTGGTGTCCCCAACAGGAGAAGGACATGGAACTGTTGGAGCAAGTCCAGAGGAGGCCATGAAGTTGATAAGATGAATGGAGCAATTCCCCTATGAAAGCTCTCCCTGAGAAAGTTGGGGCTGTTCAGCCTGGGGAAGTTTTTGTGGAGCCATCACAGCACCTTCCAGTATCTGAGGGGGCTGCAGGGAAGCCACAGAGGGGCTCTTTGTCAGGATCTGTAGTGATAGGATAAGGAATATTGGGCACAAATTAAAAGAGAAGAAATTTAGGTTAGATATTAAGAAAAAATTTTTACTGTGAGTGTGGTAAGGCCCTGGCACAGGTTGCCCACAGAAGTTGTGGGTGCCCCATGCCTGGGAATGTTCAAGGCCAGGTTGGATGGGGCTCTGAGCAACCTGGCCTGGTGGAAGGTGTCCCTGCCCATGGCAGGGGTGTTGGCACTAGATGGTCTTTAAGGTCCATTCCCACTCCTTCACATTCTATGATTCCATGTCTCTCTGTCTTTCTCTCTTTTTCTCTGCCATTTAAATCTAGCTGAAATACCAGAATAAATTTTATAAATCACAGTTAATGTATTGTATAAATCACAGTTAATATCCTAAACCAAATCTCACTTCATCAAAAGCTGCAGAAAATGTCTGAATCCAGTATGAAGACTGCAGCCCCAGTACCCATTTCTGCTGTTATTTAATCTCTAGGTAGGAACCAAGAGAGTTTCGCTGCAGCCTTTGGATTATGCTAACAAGAGCAGAGAAAAAAAATCCACTGGTGAAGGGTGCCTGGAGGAGCAGGTACAGATCAGCTGGAGGATTGTGAACAACCTCTTGTTCAAGAGGGTCTTGGACTAAGCCAGCATACCACTAATGATTCCATCATGTTCCAACAAAACAAAGGGCAGAATATTACACTGGTGTCTGGTTGCTCAGAGATTATGAAATACAGGGCTCTGGAAAGGGTTTCTGCCAGATTACTGAGTAGATTTGCTTTAGATAGTAACTTAGAATCCTTTTTGGCAGCAATTATACGGCATAACGTACAGATGAGATGTGGCACACATTCCACCATATGGGCTAGAAAAAAGCAGATGTCTGGGGAATATCTTCAACTAAAAATATTGTGTCTTATCTGGCTAAGAGAATTGTAAATATTTTAAATTGTACTCAGAATATTTAATTGCACTCTTTGAAATACTGGAGTTTACTTGCAAAATAAACTGACAATTAGATACAACACCTTGAGAATGTACTTTTCTGTGATTGCATTACAATAAAGATATATCCAATGTGTGAAAAACAAAAACCAAAAAAACAAAACAAACAAAAAAAAGGAGTAGAAAATCTTCCAGTAAGAACAAAGGTGAAGGGAAATTCTAACGTCATCCAAGACAGATTTTGGTTGCCTTCTGGAAGACAGTAAGAAAGACCGGATGAACAAGGAGACGTCTTCCTAGTCTTCAGAAATGTCTGAGCTAAAATTAGTTTTTCCTGGAAGCCAGTTGCAGAGTCTTTGAGACACCATGACTTAGTGAACATCACCCATGTGCTAATTTAGCAGACAAGAAAGATTGTCATGGAGGATACCAGAGTGAGTCATACTAGAAACGAAAAATGTATTTCTACGTGGTGGTGCCTCTCAGAATCTGATTTCTTCCACTCGAGTGCCTCAGGAGACAAGGCTCAGTTGTACATTATGCAATTCTAAATTTTTCACATGTCAAGTGGTATTTGTGCAAACAATAGAATTTGGACTTTCAGTCATTATTTGCTCAGGCAATGATCTGATTTGCCTGTGAAAGCCCATGTTTGTAGATAAAGGCATAGATGGACCAAAGGTCCATAGGACCAAAGATGTTTGCAGACTTCAAATAACCAAAAGCAGTTGTAAATATTTCTATGATTTCAACAACTAAGTTGGTTGAGAGGGACTTTAAGTACCTCTGCATCACATCTGGGGAGCAAGATGAAAGCCACAGTGGCAGATTTGTGTGTGAATAGATACACTCCTAATTAATCAAGGTACTATGGTATCAAAGCATCCAGATCCCAGCCACACCCCACTGTGAGTTATGGATGCAGCAAGACAATTCCCAGCAATGGGGATGTAACTAATCACCCCAACCCCTTAGCATATACAGTCAGCAGTTTGTAAATCCTTTTTCTCCACCCCAAACTCATGTGTCCATGGCTCAGATGGTGCTCAGGGGGGAAAAAATTGGCAGAGGGGCCTTCTGAAACAGCTACTGCCGTCTTAAATATAGGGTTGCTTTGCCAGAGTTAAGAAGGCAGATAGAGAGTAGGCTCCATGGTGTTATTTTAGCCATATAGTTTTGTCCATGTGGAGCTCCCTACTGAAGAGCTCACTGTTGAATATCTTGTACCTGGCTTGGATATATCCAGGATGAGAAGAATCCTTCCAGTCTCGCTTCACCTCTCTTCAAAGCAGGCTCCTCATCAGGGAGCACCAGCTACGACCTTCATCTTTTTGAGTTTAGAAGTTTCAGACAGGTGAAGATACTGCTGTTCCAACATGTTATAAAAGTGCTCTATAAAATCCAAATATAAATATATTGGCTAAAATAATTTAACAGCTCAGGACTGCAGTTTAAGACATACTGTCACAAAAATGCAGCAGCAGTGAAAAATATTGAATTAGTAGCGTAACTTCAGGACAGTAAAAAACAGGATTTAGTGTGAAACTTACCCTCTCTTAAGAGGGAGAAATGCCTGCATTAGCTATGCTTTCTGTCCATCCACTAGAATTCCTCTGGTTTGTTTGATTTAGGAAACAGGGACAAAATTTAACTTTGGATGATTGTTAAGACGGTACTTACCTCTTCTTGAACTCTCCAGGTTCAGCTGGTTGAGCCTTAACTGAGGACTTTGTGAACAATTTGCTTCCCCTCTTCCTCACTCTCAGACACAAGCATTTACCCCCCTGGGCAAACACCCAAAGTTTGAGGAACCAAAGAAGATTTTTATTCCTAAACTTTCTGGAAAGGTGTGCAGATCATCACCAGAAAAGGTGCAGAGTAAGGCACAGGAAAGCCATTTTAATCCCATCCACCTTCCCCTCTAGTCCATGATAACAGAATTGATGAACGCTCAGGTTTTCTTCGCCAAAATACACAGAAACACAGAGTTCAGCATTTAGAGATGACCCCACAATTTCATCTTAAGATTCAGAGCAAGCTGTCAGGACTGTCTGGAGACAGCTCACCCCCAACAGAGCTGCAGGAACGTCAGAGAAGCACTGCCGACCTTAATCCATCCCGTAAAACCCCGCGAGTCAGCAGCGTCTGCTCCTGCAGGCTCCCAGCATCACTGTGGCCCTGCCTATGCACCCCAGTGTCCCGGGGATGCTCGGGAGTGGAGGGTGGGATGGCATCCACGAGCAGCTGTTCAGCCCCCCTCGGAGCTCTAAAGGCTGATGCGCTTTGCTGGTGGGTTCAGCATTTTCAGTGGTGCATGAGATTATTTCCTCAGGAGTAGCATCCAGTCTGGGCAATAATACCAATAAATATAATATAATAATTTATATTTATATT
>VWPU01001308.1:0-39603 GCA_013398955.1 Callaeas wilsoni | reverse complement strand
GGCTCAGAAAGGGAAAGGCAGAAGTGGTATTCCTGTGGGAAAGGGGCAGTGTCCTTTCCTGCTAGCTGCCATCCTTGTGACACTTCTCTCCTGCTGCTGGAAGCCTGCTGCTCCCAGCACAGCAATCCGTTATGAATCTGGGGCCTGGACGGGCACTTTTCGGAAGCAACAGCCCAGACAGACCCAAGCACCTTGCCAACACTAACAACCAGGTTTACCATTTAGCAGCTGCACGGGGTGCCAGCAGCTTGAACATTTTGCTCCGGCTGTTGCAAATTACCGCATTTGTAGTTTTTAAAACCTAGAGGGACAAGGTTTCTATCAAACCGCAGCAGGTCGCTGCACGGGCTATTGAAACGGGACCCAAAGCTGACAATGCAGCTGTGAAAATGATCTGAAGTGAGCAAAGGCAATAGATATCTCTAATTGTTATGGGGCTTTGTGGTTTTTTTTTGTTTATTTGGTTTGTCTTTCTTTTTTTGGGGATGTGCGTGGTGCTTTTTGGAGAGGCCAACTGGAGAAATGCTACTGTAACAAGATTTGTTCTTCTCTCATAAATCAATACAATGACTCAAGGCTCCTAAATTGATACGAGATTACAGAAAAAACAGCAGCAGTTCTAACTAACTGCACTATTAACATGAAGCTCAAACCCATATGTTATTCCCTTGATACAGCCTTATTTGCCTGAACTCTCTTTGTAAATGTCAGCCCTGTCATCATCATTGTACTAATATATCACAAGTCATAAGACCTACCTTTCCTTGCTCATTTTCAATCCTTCAGCAGGAAAGACCATCAGAGCAGCATGCATGGACAGCTATAAAAGAACACTTCTTTTATTTTCCCTCTTTTTCATAGCTGAATATAGGACAAAAATTGCTACTGATGCAGTGCCACTGAGGAAGTGCTTACTGATCCACTGAATCTCTTCCACTCTCTCAATTTTGAAGGGAATTCCTGCAATCATCTCTGGTTTTTGATTTTAGCCTCTGAGGCCTCTTTCTTGATGTTCATCATAGTAGAGCAGCTTTCATATTTGTGCTGTGAACCGCTTCCTTTAAAGCAGCCATCTATCAAGATACTATTGCTAACCACCAATCATTTTACTTAAGGTAAAAAATTCCCAAATATCCAAAAAAATAATCCCAAAAAATCCAAACTCTTAATTTCACTCCATGCAGACGTTCTCCTTTCTCCTCATCTTCAAACTAGAGGTCATTAAAACAACTTCTCATCAGAATTCAATTATCACTGTTTTTTCACGCCATCCAGGAACACCCCAATGCACCCACAATCCCCCTGAAAGTCAGATGCATCAAGTGAAGGCAATTTTAAGGAAAAGATCTGTCTTGGTGCAAAATGGATTCAGCTATGAACCAGAAATAGACATATTAATTTAGGAAAATGCCTGGCTTAAAATATGAGCAACTGTTCTCAATGTCTTTACTAGTAAATGCCCACTGAGCTGTACCACTGTATCCAGAGAATAAGGACACATTTGAAGAAAACGAGAATAGAATATGGTATAGACAACGTAAAAATAGGACAATTAAATAGTAGCATAGTCAGAAAACACTGAGTTTAAAAGGACTGAAAAAAGGTGTTTGAAAATAAAAGCTTTTTGTGTATTTGCAGGATTACACTGACAGTAGCTTTAAACAGGCAACTTAGTATTATAACATTCATAAAATTCATCATTGAAATTAACTGGCCTAAAAACCAAAAGAATGAGAAAATGGAAACGCTTCATATTCTGAGGGATTCTCCCTTCTCTGTATGAAAATTCCAATTGTTTCTATAAAAGCCTGAACTAGTTCAGAGGCATGAGGAAAACAGTTATTGTTTTCGTTTGGCCCTAAATATTCCAAAATGATCCTCTATTATTCTCAGTCTGCAAAGCTGGAAAAAGCACTGCCTGCCTCGTCTTCACTCCTTTTCCATGTTCAAGAGTTTAATTTTATTTCATATTTGTTTAAACAGAAGCCTGTCCTCATGTTCACTATTTTCCTCCTTGCCTTTACCTTTCCTACACCTGCCACGTCCTTTCTGCTGCACATTTTTCACGAGGGGAATGCACTGCTCATGCACTCAGTGGCACAGCAGTGTTTTCTGGTTTGTTGTTTGACACTTCTCAAAGGGCTTTTTAACAGCTCTTCTAACCAATAACATTTTCATAAAACTATTTATTCTAATTCTGAGATTGCTCCCCTATGGTAAAAGAGCTAATCAGAACCCATCGCTGTGCACATATTTAAGATTGTTTCTCCTGACATAGATAAATAAATATATACTTATGCTGAATTTCACCTGCTCTTTTATCCATGGGTTCCAGTTATGAGATACTTGTGGAGGTATATAGGTTATCTTTCATTTAAATATCCTGAATAAATCAATAAATGCAATTTGGAATTGTACAAAAATTTAGTCTCATTTACAGAAAATATTACATCTGCCATTTTTTAGCTGGTTATATCACCTCAGCACGAAACAATAACTGTTTCATAGCGCTGGGACATAAAGACGTATGCACTTAAAATGCGATGTTTAGAGTTTAAGAATACTCAATGGTTCTTCAAAAGGAGGATGAGGAAAGTACTTGGGGGTTGACTGGCAGGGAGAAGCAAGCTGTGCTCCAGAAGGACATGGATACCTGTTGTTGGGACACTGTGTCCCTTCAGCTTTTATTTCCTTGCTTTTCACGCCCTGCTTTGGAAAATCATCTGACCCAAACAATATCAAAACTTAGGAAGAATTAAAACGCAAGAAACAGAATCAACGTAAAATTCTACAGTGGATTTGTTGATGAATTTTAACTGACTACAGACATCTTCTAGAATGTTAGTATCATCCTTCTTTAACCCCCAGTAACAGACTAAGTGATACCAATACAGTTAAGTTTTTGCCTGCACTGAGATCTGAGTGCTCATCAAACCAAATTAAGGAGATGAAAGGACTGGTGCTGACTTTTAGTATGGTACAACCTTCTGTCAGTTCTGAACACAACGTCCAGCCCAAGTCTCAATTCCAGTTAATATTTGCACATCACAGTAAAAGCACTCCTTCTGATACCTCCCAAGAATGTGTAAATTTTAGACAAAGAGAAAAATTTAATAGGAAAGATGCTAATTAAAGACAGCATAGACTATTTTCTATATAGAAAAAAAAAATACTTTAAGGGTGACATCATTTGGGCAGTTTAGTAAGCAAGATTAAAGACTAATACTGATTTAGAATGAAATTAATTAGGTTTAGTACTATTTGAAATGAATTAGAGGAAATATTTTTAAGGAAATGTTTAAGCATTTGTTCCCACAGTATAGAACTAAAAAAAAAATTCCACGTGTATTATTTTTTAAAAATAAGTTCTGAATTCTGTCTGAGGTCCCCATCATCACCCCATCTCCCTTTCTTGTTCTATTGTGCAAAAGAAGAATAAAACAGAATAGCAATTTTATTAAACAATGAAACTATGAAATGAGCCATGGCAATTGGGCATTTTTATCCTTGGGGAAAGATGAGTTAGAAACCACTTTCAACACAGCAAGTAAAAAAAAAAGCTTATGAGAGAGACAGAAAAAAAAATCAAGAAGGAAAAAATGCAAATTTATTACCATTTCTCAGGCTCATGAAATAAGACACCAAAATGAAAAGAGAGCTGTTCTTCCCCTTCAATGTGCTCCTATTGTTTTGCTTAAATCTGGCCCTCAATGTTTTCTACTCTCAGGAGAGACCTCCTCACAGGAACCACACCATGTTGTCAACAGATACATTAATCTCTCTGACAGCTTTTAGGAAAGCAGCTTGAACTCAGATACTAATCTTGGGGAAAAAAAGCCTATGCAAAAAACATGCAGTGGTTAGGGCTGCTGGCACCCGTTCAGCCGTGCAGTCCTCACTGTACTTAGCTCCTGGCACATCATGAAGGGCACCAACCCTTCCCTTTGCCAAACAGGCAAGAGCACAAACAGCAGGTCTCATCTTCCACTGACACGTAATGTGTCTGCAGAAAAGACTGGGTGAAAGCCTGTCTGGGGAATAATGTTCCTGATGGATCACAGAAAAATGTTAGGATGTAAGGAGTCTTCTTTCCTCTTTTGAAAACTCTCAGGCCATATACTGGCTTTCTCTCACTACAAATCTCAATTTGCAGTTAAGGGAAACACTGGGATAACTGGGACACTGCCTAACGCTAGTTGTAAATAGCGACTTCCACAAAATTTTTCCAGCTGTCTGTTCAAAACTGTTGAGCGTTTTTACTTCATATAAGAGGACAAAGTCAAATGGTTCATCTTTTTTAAAGACGTGAGAGCAATGAATTCATCTAACCCGAACATAATAAATGTATGGTAAACCAAACCAAACCATAAAGTGAAAACTGATAGAGCAGATGGCTAAGTGTCTGCCCAGGGAAATGCTTCTCCATTTCAACTGGTCAGGGCCCTCTGAGCTTACTTTCTGTAAATGTTATGGTAACAAGTATTCTGACTGGAGCACTCTCTGCTGGTCAGACACAAGAGAAGGTGATTCCTTAACAGTGGATTTAATGTCATAAACATCGATTCTGTAGAATGACAGATTCTGTCTCTATAAGAACCGCCAAATCAAATTAAGAACTAGGTCATGTATTTAGTCTGATACTCTATTTCAGAGAAAAAAAGCTGCATCTTCTTTCTACAACTCATTTCAGAAAAATCTGTTCCTGAGACAAATCATTTTCCATATTCAAAAGTGTGTATTTGTTGGTGGTGCTTCAGCATGCAACATTTCACGCATGAGCAAAACCAAAGTTAGTTAGACCTTGCAAATACTCATCACAAAAATGGCTTCAACAAAACTGGAGATAGGACTGTCCCCACAGTTTGCTCGTGGCTCACAGCTCACATTGTAAAAATGTTAATGCATCAAAACCTAACAAATCCAAGAAAACTAAGAAATGAGAGAGGTAAATTTACACTTTTTTAACAGTCACCCCTAGTACCGTATACTTTGTATGCAGTTGTTTGGAGAAATAGGTATCGGATTTCTGTAAGGGAAACTTGGAAACTGGTATTAGAAACAGACCCAGGTAAATACTCCTAAGATTTAATGTGTATGAAAGCTTGTCTTGATGAGCTTCCTTTAAGCAAATGGAGAATGACTGTCTTGCCAAGTCCACCAGGCACACATGGAAAAGCGTAAGAGATAAAAAGGACTGATCTCTCTAGGAACAGAACCTCATCTGAGCAGATGCTGCGGGGCTTTTTGTTTGTCAAAATGCTTTTCTTACCTTGTTGAGCTTACTTTCTGGCAATCTGTTGGTAAATCTTCATGTCCTTCCTTGACATCCACATTGTACTTTATCATTTCAATAGAGAAAAGAGGAGAAACCTTTTTTGGAAGACAGAAGCCTATTTTTATGTGCACTACTGTCTTGCTGGGATGGAAATCCGACAGTGCAATTTTTAGATGAAAATATAATGCCACAGTAGTGCTATTTCATATTATGCACTGATTTCTAGCACTGTGCAGTATTCCCCCACTGTCCAATGAACTTTTCAGTCCTGTTTCTGTGTTGCTGAATGATAAAAATGATTAAGGCTTTAACACTGTGAAAATGTCTGAGCCTTTCTTCAGTTAGAGAGCATTACAAATGAAGAATAACTGAGTCTTGTCTATAATTGCTGTATTATTTCACACATATATAATGAAGTGTGAAGTGAGGCTGTCTATTCATCATCCATGCATTATCTATGCCATAAAAGTTAATGTATCAGGAATGCTTAATGATGATTTTTTTAATTCCCAAAAAAGGGCTACAACTCAAATTAATTCCTCCTCACCTCCCCTCAAGAAACTTCCCCTTGCTCTAAGTGACAAAAAGCGTAGCTAAAAGGTCATCATTTTTGGAACTTTTCCCAGACATCCAGGAAAGATAAGAAAAAGCTCTCTTGACAAAGGGCTATGACATGATCAGAACAAGAGCTAGCTTTTCTCAAAGCATCTGCCAAGGTTAAATATGTGCCTGCATCTACACTAACTGCAACATACTGTGCTGAAAATCACAGCCCTCCAAACAGATACAGAATGAAAAGTTTGTGGAACACTGTATTTTCTGTAACGCATTGTAAAAGCTGATAGAAATAAAAATTCCTGCTGGAATCTTACATCACTAATGATTATGATGCACACTGATGTCTCTACTGCATATGTATATCCCATTCTGTAATGGATAGCCAGCTGTCACAGAACCTCTGAGAGAAAGAGCTGGAGGGTAAGTTGATCCCAAAACTACCTATTTGCTACCACTGCCCAAATAAAACAGGAGGAAAAATTTGCATACAATTATTCCAGTTAGATTTTTATGAGGGATGATTGTTCTTTAGAGCCTGTATTTACTCACACTTGCTGCATTTTCACTAACAAAAGTCCCACATAACACTGAGAGGCAGACACTAAAGCACTGATTCACATTACCTCAGAACCTCATTTAGCTTAATTATCGTGACCATGTAAGAGCATTAAGTTTCATCCTATTTGGTAAATGACAAGAAAAACTCATCCTTTCAAAAAGTACTACAAAAATTCTTTAAAAATGAATTGCAAAGTGAATTGGTATCCCTGCAGTGACTGATGCCATCCTGGAGGCCAGGATGAGGATGACCGAGAACTGAACGTAGCCTTAAGTGAAATTACAGCCACTCGTGTAAGTGCTAACGCCCCCGGTCAGGCCCAAGGAATACTAACAGCTCCAAGGCTGGGGAGCACCCAGAATTACCTAGGGACAGGGAGGCCAAAACCTCGCCATGACGTAATTAATGTCCAAAAAGGACTGGGAGAGGAAGAGAGAGAAAAAGAACATTTCGATCTGAGTGATTCCCAAAGGTGCTTCTGAGCTCCGTGAGCAGATCCGTGTTTGATATGTCAGAGCGGTCTCTGGAACAAACCCTGCAGATGCCAGATGGCTTTAAAGAAGAGATTTCTGCCAGGCTGAAACGGAGTAGCTGATGGTTTCCTGGGCTGTAACATGCTGAGCTGTACACTCCAGGCAAGGCTGGGATCGTTTATGGCAGTGGTCTATATGGAAGAGAAATTAGCCAGGAACCCCGCACTTGAAAGCCACCGATCCCAGGAAAACACCTAACATGTTTAACTAGCACAACCAATTTGCTTCAAATCTCATGATGCCTAGAAAGCTATCGATAAGATCTTGAACTTTAAGCTTGAAAGGTTTACTTTAACCATTTCTTCATAAGTTTTGTATTCACTGTCCAAAAGCAAGTTCAGAGATTAATTAGGAAAGCATAATCTTGCTTTACTAATAGGCAAAAGAGAACACAATGTATTTTTCATTATGGCATAGTATTACTGTCAAGAGACGAGATGAGAAAACTTCATCCACCCCACCTTCAAGACCCAATCACAGCATATCAAGAGGAAATTCTTCAGTAATTTAAGCCCAGATGTACTGGGCTCCACTTGGGTTGAGTGGAGGTTTTCTGAGTGCTGACACTGTGTGCACACGCTGCGGTGCCTCATCACGAACAGTTAACCAGAACACACTATTTCAGCTGCAAGGGACCTGCAGCAACCAGCCAGTCCAACCTCCTGGCCAGCTCAGGGCTGGCAGAAGTTAAAGCATTAAGTTAAGGGCATTGTCCAAATGCCTCTTGAACGCTTGGCAGCCTTGGGGCATTGTGGCTGATATTTAATGGATTTAGAAGGTTCATTTGATGAGAAGGTATTTGCCTATCTATCCACTTCATCGAGCTCTGCCTGGGTCACAGTAAAAACATTACTGAACATAAAGCTGCATAGTCGTTTAGATTAAAAGTAGAGCTCTTTCCACTGGAAGGATAGTTTTTTCCAATTTGATAAAAGAAATACACTATCACAAGAAACAGACAGCATGTACTTGCATCTACAATTCATGGATTAGGAATATACATTAAATTATCTAAACCTGGATGTGGAAAAAGAAAAAAGAAGTAATAAGTTTACTTGCTTTCTACAGTGTCTCATTAAAGCACTCAAACATATCTTACACATCATCTGGACATATAGCACAAAATTAGAGACTGTTACCTGCTGCAACACAGATTCAACAGTACACAAATCCACACCATGGATATTCTGAAAATTCTGGAAAAACTCCAGAAGATGCTAGAGTGATAGGAATGAAAATATGCATACTTCCCTTCAGAAGCCAGCTTGAAGTATCCATTCAAATATAATGAAATTTCAGTAAATGTTACCTTTCTAGGACTAAACAGCATATCAATTATTTTTCACAATAGCCAAGCTTTAGTTACTTCAAGAAAAAATTTTCTACTCCAGCCCAACAGTTTGTTTGTTTTTTTTATCCTGCTTATAGACCAGACACTCGTCAACCTCTCAGATCTCTGGAGAGTTGTGGTTTAAGGGAAC
Source organism: Callaeas wilsoni (assembly GCA_013398955.1). NCBI lineage: Eukaryota > Metazoa > Chordata > Aves > Passeriformes > Callaeidae > Callaeas > Callaeas wilsoni. The sequence goes on along the minus strand of VWPU01001308.1, from coordinate 31,197 downwards.
TCAGGAGGAAAAGACAAATTTGGAAAGCCATTTATCCATCTCACTAGAATTGAGACATTATGGTTTTCATTCTTCCCCCACTCCCCAAAATACCAAATTTCCATCATCAGAGCTCTGTGAATAAACGAACATTTTGTTACTGGACTCAGGAAGAAAGAAACCACAGGCCTGTTAGGGACAGAGAGGAGAGGAGGGCACTGTGTGCTTGGGAGCGTGTTTATTTGACTGGATTGCAGATGGTCAACCAAAGAACATGCAGATCATATATTTTTATGCATTTCATAATGTCTTATTATTAATTCCAGCCAAAACCACCAAGACCAAAATTATCTGAAATTGGTGCTTGTGTGTCCTGACCCCAAAGCCAACAACTGTTGCATAAAAAAAAAAGGGAAATATCTACAGTCCTCTCAGGTTTAATTTTTTTAAATCGATTACAAGGCAGTGCCCTTTAAGAGCCTAGAGAGAAGACAGGTCTCCACAACTAACAAATTGAAATGTGGTCCTGGGTAAATTTTACTTCCAGGAAACCAAAATGTTGCAGTCCTTGAGAGAGGGAGGCTATAAGCAGAGGACTCTTCTAAAGGAAAGAGCTTTTATTGAACCTGTCACTTGTCATTAAACACTCCATATTTTACCTTAGCCTGATATTTTCATTAGAGCATACAGACCTTTTTCATCTGTGAATGAAAGCATTCCCTTCAGCCTTGTGCGGAATATGGGGAAAGGCTCTCTCAAATCGAGCCCACCCAAACAGGACAATTATGTTCACAAAAGCAGGAAAAGCACTAGGGAAAATCAAGTAACATTAACACCATGATAACTTGCACACTTCAGTGTTGACTATTGCATCACACTTCAATCTTAAATTACTTCATGCATTTGATAATGTCTATTTTTAATGTCAGAAAAACTTGCATATAATTATATCGAAAGCACAGACACCAGTGCAGAATAAAACACAAAATAAGCAAAGTCCAAAAAAGTATGTACAGCTGCATAGAGATCTTTAGTTGGAAAACCTGAATGGAAAAAGGTAGAGATATCCATGCTATTCATATTTCTATACCTCTCCACTGTTTAAAACACTTTCTAGGTGAAGAACTGGATAATGAATTGCAAGGGCAGCTATACATTCTTAAAGAACTCTGATATAAAGCAGCATCATTTTTCCCCACCTAATTTCTGAGCGAAAGCTGCCTCACTGCTACCACCAAAGCTGTACCATCACCTTGATGTACTGGTGTTAAATAGTTTTAACAGGACTTAAAGTTCTCAATAACTGAAATATCACTCTCTGTTCAGTGCTATGTAGTACAAACATTTTGCATAATTTACTGTTTCTTAGAAAAAAAAATAGTGGTTTCAGTATGCAAATAGAAGCTGCGAGAAAACAAATTTCAGGCTTTTTTAAGTGTATTACATATATGAAGCAGCTAGAAAAATGAAAAGGGAAAGAATAATGGGGGGGTGGGAAGCCAGAAAAGGAAGTCACCCTTTTTAAAATCTGGAAGTGCTACTTAAAACCAAGATGATGGTCTGATGGAATGGTGTCGTTCAATAAATACACCATCCACGTAATTGCAAGGCAAATGTCAAGCACCAGCTGTCTTTTCTAACTTGAAATATAGATTTACTCAAATGCAGATTAGAAATCTAACCAAATATTGTAGTAGTTTCAGGAATTTTTGAAGACATTTCATTAATACCAGGAGGATTGTGTTATTTAAACTTGGCTGCCACATAACGAGAGCCTTGTGAATTGCCATAGCATTACGGCCACAAAACCCATTAGCAGATGTAGAAATCCCACATTCCCACCTTTTATAAAGGTCTGCAGTTATGAAATCATTTTCATACACTTGGAACTTAACTATTTCAGTGCCCTGCACATACAGGACTGGAGCTGATGGGGAAAACCACAAAATGGTGCATCTGAGAGTATTCCACATGGACATGTGTTTCTGTGCTTCTTTCAAAGTTTTAGCTGAAAACACCCCCCCAGCATCCCACAGAACAAAGTCAAGGAGTATCTGTTTGAATTAAGGAGAGAATTTATCTTTACTAGAGAACCCTCAGGATGTATTCTGTGTCTTCACTGTAGATGTATTAAGATATGTGGCTGGTAAAAAAGAAACAGGATTTAACCTAGGATAACAAAGGAAAACACCAAAGAAAGGCTTGCTCTCTAAAGATTTACAAAATGAAGGACTACAGGGTAGGGTACACTTTCCATGTTTATTTTCACTCACTAGAAAGAAAGTTATTTTTGTAAATTAAAGAAAACACAGTCAAAATGTCTATTATCTCCATACTTAGCATCATGGTATCTTTGCTTTACTCCATGCCAACAGTTTAACATTTTTATGACAGCAATTGAAAACTTACCGCTTGATAAACCTCCTGCAGCTAATCTCAGCACACAGCACACTGAGAAGTATTTGACTTGCTTTTATACCAGTGACTTTCTTGTGCCTGGGCAGATTTGGGGTAACCAACTGTGTGGGGCAGCAGCGTGATCATTGCAGAAATAAAGCCAACTGACTCGTAAGCACACCGAGAATTCATGAGGTAAACAAGGATGACTACACATAGAAAACACGGTCCTCCAGTCACCCCACAACAATTCCGGCTTACTCTAAGAATACTTACTTGGTTGTCTTTCATTTACTGAAGAAAAGACACCAGTATAAGGTAAAAGCAGCTGGGAAAATACACAAAACAGCTAGAGAAAAAGGCTGTTAGAAGAGCAAAGAAAGGAATGTCCCACCAATCTCAATACAGAACTGATACAATTATTTCAACGACACACTTCATAACCGAGCTGACAGTTAAAAGGATTTTTCCTCTTATGAAAATTGAGTAAGATATGAAGGCAATTGAGAGAGGCTGCTTTCCTTGAAGTGCTGTAGGATAGAAGTGTCCTTTTAAACAACCAGTAACAAAGTTGTTAGGTAGCAGGTATGAAAACAGATCAGGAGGTAGAGTGGAGAGCCAGGCAGCGAAGCCTGCCTGATTGTCCAAATTGCATTAATTCAATCCCCACGTTACCTGAAGCTGTTGGGAGCTGTCATTAAGGTTATCCTCTCGTCTCCTGGCCTCCTCCAGCATCTGTGCACTCTTCTTTTTCTCCACTTGTTCTTTGTGCTTCAGATTTGCTACTTTCTTGTTTTGATCTTTAACTTGCCTGCAAGAGAGAAGAGCCCTCAGCGCGGTCCGGAGCAGCTGGGCCAGGGAAGAGAGGAACCATCAGGGGCCACCACTTCCCTTGCAGAAGGTCACCAGCACCAAACTCATCCTCAAGCACCACCCTCGACTTAATTCAGCCAAAAGAAAGCTGCATTTTCCTCATTACTATTAACCTAAACTAGGCAATTTGTGAAACAAAAACATTAATTGTTATTTGGTAGAAACTGTTAATCAAAAGATGCACCTGTCCTCTTCTGACTTTGGGGAAGAAAACTCTTCTCTGTTCACACACGCACAAATACATATAAAACCACAGACATCTAGTAACCTATTTTGCTTTGGGTACCACTGTGAGGAAATGTGAGGAAAACAGGAGGAGCAAAAGGAAAAACTACTGAACCATGACTTGAATATAGAGGATTACCTACAGGAATTAGGCAAACTGTTTACAGAAGTAAAACAATTTCTTTCCAACCTCGAGATCTACCTGTTTTCTTGATATTTTGAGGGATCTCCTATCTTTTCTTTTCACACAAACAAGACACAACAAGTAAGAACAAACTATTTCGGAAAGCGTGCATAATTTCCTTTTCACTTGCATCCATGGACTATTTTTGATGATCCTGGCAGCTGCCATTGCCTGCGGACAGGGTTTGGCCTTTCAGGGCATTAAGACACATGAAGTATTGAATCTAATTACAGACCCTTTAATCTCAGCCTCCTGACCACAGAGAACTTAAGTCTAAACTTTTAGTCCAATCAAAACAAAACAGGCTAGCTTTGCTTCCTCAGCCCTTTTCTCTATAATTATATCTGGAGTTTGGATTTTGGAATAAAAGACAGATTCTTTGGTTGCAAGATTTCCCCAAAACATCAAGCAAGTAGTAGAGACGGCTCTTTAATTTACTGTTTAGAAAACAGAATGATATACCAGCTTCAGATCTGGTATGTTATCCACACAGACAGGGAAGAATGTTGCTTCTGTATTTCAGAAATACTTTTAGAACAGATCACAAACAACGCTTCTTTAATATTTTCTTCAGAACTCATAACAAAAGTATGATCAAGAACACATCTCTTTGTGACATATTTATGTTCTAATTATGTGGCATATGACCAGTCAGTGTTTTGAGTTCCTCCAAAAATACGTAGGTTCAACTCCGAGCTCTGCTTTTTCCAGTGGAAGCCAAGTGAGGCTGGGAAAATTGTGAAGACAGCAAATTTTCCTTGGTGCTAAAACAAACTATTAGGGTGAAAAAGTGCTGATGGCCTCTGGAGACCAATAAAAAAGGAAAGTCCTTCTCTGATGATGTTAAAAAATTATTGGCATACTTAACTACCCTGTCCAAGAGTTACAGCTGATTTGAGTCAGGATGCTTTTTAAACACCACCAGTATAATTGTTGAGTTATTCTAACCCAGTGCTGCACACTGGCAGTGGGCACATTGCCCAGTTTGAAAGCAGACTTGCTCAGTGATTAAACAACTTATTGGAAATATTATGTTGGCACCAACTCAGCTTGTACAATACATGGTTCTATCTGTCCAATAAAATAAACACAGAAAGTACAGCTAAGTCAACGCTGAAAATGAAAATATGTCAGCCTAACACATTTGATTCCATATGAGAATTTTTACTCAACATTTAAATTAAAATTAGAGGAATTAAGCATTTTTTAATAAATTTGCAAAGCTAGACTCACATATTGGAAAACTGATCTTTATTACTATAACCTACCAGTTAGATAAGAGACAACAATATTAATAAAGCCATCAAAATATGTTGGAAATAGATAATCTCCTGCATGCTCCAAAATGTTTTCAAACAAAATATCTATTGCAAGGAAAGGAGCAATTGAAAGGATATGTACTACTGACATCCCCCTTCTCATGTCTGAACCAAAATTAATTACATTCTAATATATTAGGTAGACATTTTGAGACAAAGACAGGCTTTACAAAAGTTAAAAGATTAAGTCTGGAAATTACCTAGTGCTTGTCATACTGAGATCAATCTTCATAAAACCTTCTACTAGAGCCAGTCACTCAAAGCTCCGTTCAACCTGGCTTTGAATCATGTGCAAGATACAACTACCCCTCCATATGTTTGATGTCAAAAAGGAACAAAAGTTGGGCCATAAACCTTTCAAATGATATAGGTATCTGTGGCATTAACTAGAATTTTCCCCAACTGTTTAATGATATAAATCTCAGAAGGTCACGTGACACTCCAAATCTATAAACCCAAAAAGGCTTGGAGTCATTTGATACGTGAAAACACATTTAATCTCATCTCAATGCCCGTGGTACCAAATGAAAATTCTCACTTCTACAACACCTCATGTTGTAAAAGTGTTTCACCTCATGTGAAAGGTTCAGCATAGACAAGACCACAGCCCTTTAATGTTTGCACCATCAGAGTTCTGTGAAACTCCGAAGACTTCACACCGTGGTTCTGTAAAGAACGCTCTTCCTTCTTTGCCAGATAACTTTCAGTTTTCAAAGCCAGAGAATCATCTTTTTATATATGCAGTCTTCAAAAATATTTAAATATGTACTCATATTTTTAATATCAAGAGACCTCAAAAGCTTGCCTAATGGGTATCAGCCCATTCACTGCTCAATAAGACAGTTTTGCTGCTATTTTAAACACTGCAGTACTACTGATGATTGATATAGAACAATTTCATCTTCACACCACCACTGAACAATGCGCAGAATTGGACCACATACTGAACTGGAACAATAAAATAAAATAAAATAAAATAAAACACAGAAAGTATCTGTCTTAAGTGAGCATGCTGCAACTGGTACATTTTATGAGGAGACAGTCAAGAGGAAAATTTTTCATAATGTATGTGCACAAGGAAGCTAATTAGGAAGAAAGAAACAGAAAGAAAGAAACAGAGCTCTGCAACTCCCTCAGTTTGAGAGCTTCATTTGTAAGCTTAATGTTCTTTTAACTCTTTTGAATGCAATTGCACATATATAGAGCACACATCCCTGTCAAAGGGATGGTAAAGTTTTAAAGAAAAGAGTATTTTTATCAAAACTGAAAAAACCTACACAAGATTAAAGATTGTAAAAAGAGAATGAGTTATGTACAATGATGGCAAGAGCTTCGAGGTTTATGAATGTTTTCTAGAAAGCACCACTGTTTGCATGTACAGCAACTGAGCAAACACCAGTTTGTAATGGGCATGTGGGATTCTCATCATGAAATAAAGAACTAATGAACTTCTGAGAGAAACAGTGCATTAAATATTACCATAAATACACATTTCTACAGAAACATCCTTGCAAAACGGGACTACAAAGAGAGAAAGAATTCTGGTGATTCTAACTAAAGCTGGAGAGCCAGGTCATGTTCAATGAGATAAAGCTTTAAAGAAGATACCAAGTGCAACCAACAGGAACAACAACAAAACCAACAAACGCAAAAGTACCTCATCTCAGAAGATGCTTATTCTCAGAGTCACCTCAAATCAAATAAAAAAAAAATTAGTCATATATAAAAGAAGAAAAATCTAATGAGAATGTTTGTGTTGAATTACAGTGAAGAATCTCACTCATTTTGGAAATAACAATTTCTTTTGCATTTTTAATAGCAATTTCAAGATAACTATCTTTTCTTGAGGTGCAGGTCCTAAAATATTTTGCAGTCAAAAGTGAAAACCCTTTTCCATTACTTCAAATTTTTCTCCATTTCACAGTATGTCACACCAAGTACTGTTACAGTAGAATTTATTAGATAAAAGGAAGTAGAATCAAATTCAGGCTTCTAATTTAAAAATATAAACCCTAAAGTCTTTCAAGTAAAGATAGGCCAAGATTTTCAGAGTTAATCATTTCACATCCTTTGATTTTGGGTGCCCAATTTAAGCCATGCACCTGATGAAAAAATCCCCTAAAATTTCCTAATCAGGAGACTGAAACCAACTGTTCCTATCTATGGCTTTACTCCTTCTTTAATGAAACGAAGCTGCACCACTTTAAAAAAGCCACACCTTTCCATTTCTCTATGAAATTCTTGAATTTCCAGTGATGAAATATAGCCCAACACCACGGGGAATAAAGTCAAACCATCACAATAAGCAATAAAAAACTTCAAATGAGAAGATTTCACATTTTAAAATTATTTCAAAACAGGAAGACAAATATAAACAATGGAAGACCAGTGGGCCCCAGGCATTCCTGAGAAGTGGAAAGTCACTTTGTTCCCATCAGTCCTTGGGAAGACTTTTCCTCCCTAAGAAGACCAATTGCTACACAGGCCCTTTTATTCATCGAGGCTTTTATGAAATTATTTTTTTCTGTACTAATGTCAGTATTTTTTTCATTTTGACACTAATCTCATTATCTTTTACCATAATGCACATCAGCATACATACAGCTGCTAATTCTCTCCTCGTATGGATTTTCATGCTACACATTACTGTGATGTAAGCTATTATCTGCATCTGGTTATCTTTTCTGACATAATTTCAGATGTTATTCTTGTAAAACGGAAGTTGATAAAATGTTAACTGAAAATATGAATAAGTTAATTTGAATTTTAATATTATATTTTAACATACTTTTCCTTCACGTTTACGTGGCTAGCACACAACACTGTTTTTAGAATAATCCAGGCTAAGCAAGCATTTGGAATGCTTTTGAACCACCACAAAAGCTTCCCTGCAGTATCAAGTGTGTGCACACCTGCTCTGCTTCACACAGTGGATCACACACTAGGAACAAACACGCAGATCTTGTACTCTGCTATAGAAACAGGCTGTTTTACGCCTCTGACTAGGCACTCAGAAATATTTCTGTGTGTCCGTCAGCCATGTCAGAAGGATTGCTGAGCTCGAGCCTTCATTGCTGTAGCATTACCACCACCCACAGGACACTCCACTGCTGCTGCAGCTACTAATCCTGATGGACGACGAACTTCAGAGGCTCTGAAGAACACTTTGCTGCTCAGCACGAGTTAGACCGATAAAACAGGCAACATGACTGAAAAAGCCTGCGCCGAAAACTGGATGCAATGACCTAATATGTTCTTTAGTTTTGATCTGCCAAAGTGCCTTGTATTACGAAATATTAGGTTCTACAATGTACAGTGTAGAATTGTAGAATATTTCAAGGTGGCAGGAACCCACTAGGATCATCGAGTCCAACTCTCTGCTTATTGCAGGACTACCTAAACCTAAACCATATGACTGACAGCATTGTCCAGACACACCTTGAACTCTGTCAGGCTGGGAGCTGTGACCACTTCTCAGTTCCGGTGCCCTCAGGGTGAGGAGCCTGTTCCCAGTGTCCAGCCTGAACCTCCTGTGATGGAACCTCGTTCCTCGTGTCCTATCAGTGGTCCCCAGAGCTAGATCAGCACCTGCCCTCCACTGCCCTCCCTGAGGAAGGTGCTGTCATTGCCTAACATCTCCAAGCACTTTGGAGTTCTAAGAGACACAGAGCAGTGTCCAACTTATGACATTCACCACAAAATTTCCTTTGTCACTTCTTTAAGATCTGCCCCCACAAAATATTTTAGCTGGCCATATCCTTTAACCATAACTTCTGAATTTAAAAGATCATGAATACAGTGACGCAGCTGAGTTGTTTGGGTTTTCTTGTTTTGTTTTGCGGGTTTTTTTGTAGTTTTGGTACACAAAGAAAAATATTTACATTCTGGGGCATATAGCAGAAGGAAACCAAGGAAAAACTCTTCCCAAAAATGCCACTTCGTTTTGAAAATAAGAAAAATACCTGTTCTGAAAGGTCTGGATTTGGCTCAAAACTCAATTCACCTTAGTTAGGGTTAGTCACCAAATCACAGAAAATAATGGCAGTGTTTGTAAAGCCTAATGTTTAACCTCAAGAAAAAGAAAGTGATGAAAGGAAGATAAATAAGCAAAGAAGGAAACGGGATCGACCACATCACACAGCCCCATCACCACAACTGGGTGTGTGATTGACAGTCAAAGGAAAGTTGCCAAGGGTTGAACCCAGTTCTCCATCTTACACATTCAAAAACTAGGATCAGGGGAATTACACACTGCTGAAGATCTAGATGGAATTTCGTGTGGCTGGGTTGGGGTTTTTTTAAGCACTGTAAGTGTTATCTGGGCCCTTTCCTTGGCTTTGGCTGTACGTAGCAGTGCCAGCTTCTCAACTAGTTTGTCACTGCCCCTCAACATTAGAACAAGATCAAAATTGGTGCATTAAATTGCTAACTAAAAGGAACAACAATTTCACTATGCTTCCCAAACTTGGTTAATATTGCCACCTCTGTTGCACGTTGCATCCAAGCTACAAGACCAACGGCCACACTTAAACTGTTCTTGTTCAGCTGCACAGCACTCGGCTGACTCTTGTGCCTGTGAACTTCTCCCAAAACCTCGCATCATTTTGTTACACTGCTCCTTGCTGTTCTGCGCCACTTACATGACAAGGAAAGGAATGCCAATGAAAATATTAACAGGCCCTGAAAATTTAACTGGGCTGCTGCATGTGAGTCAAACCGTCCCATGGCGGCTTTAAGAGATGGGGGGTGGGCTTCATTTCCTGAGGCTAGGAAACTTTGATTTCTAAAAACAAAGCGTGTGTTCAGGTCAGCACCGGAGGAGGCAAGGGGTGAAGGCTGTGGGAAACCAGCTTGCCCCAAATTTTAGGAACAGGAGGCCAACAGTGTCTGAATCAAGAGGTGTTAAAGTCAAGACTTCAAGGAGATCTCTACTTTGCACTGATCACTGTCTTTCTTCAGTGGTAAGAATTATTTGCATGGTATCACTGCACATTTCCTGATGCAGCCAGCACACCTCTCACTGTAGCTAAAACAACACCAAGATTTTCTTCCAGAAACAGCTGATGGGAAGGTAAGAGATAGGGCAGCACACACCACATGAATCTAAAAACTCAATATTAAAAAAAAAGTTATCCAAACCCTCCTATAATTTAGAAACACCTCAGAAATAAACCCATCACCTGACTCATTAGCAACAGATGAAGTTTATCGACTAATAACGTGGCACAAGTTATTAATGCTACATGGAACATTTCATGAGGGAATTAAAACAAAAACAACACCAGAATTAAGCAGGGTGCCCTCCAGTCAAGAGACAGCAGCCCAGCTACATACAATGGCGAAGTCAAATACTGCTGTCTTAATATTCTCGAAAAAAAAAATTAAGAAAAGAAAAATTGCCCCAACCAATTGGGTAAAATTGAAGGATTATCAGCAGAGATTAAACAAAGTGTCTTTGTTTCAGTGCAACGGGTCCATACCAAATCAAGCAAACCAAAGGTTTGCTTTCAGACAGGACCAAATACAACAAGACACTCTAAATATTTCTGGTAAATATCTACAGGACCTCATGTTTTCATTAAACTCTGATTACAGTTTTGTAGATAAAATCCTTTGCACCTATTTGTCCAGCTAATGTGCAGCTAAAAAAAAAGACTAATAAAATTAATGTGCAGCTTCCCAGCTACTTAAATTCCCAGCACCTATTTCCTAGGAAGCAAGTTCTGTGGTGAAAATAACGAATACATTACCATCATTTCATAGCTGGTGTAAAATTTTAAACCAGACTTCAGAGATTAAATATCAAATTAATTATGCATCACGTTTGATAACTATTTTTGAAAGCTGACAGCAATTGAACTAGAAAAGAAACCTTTAACCTTAAAACCTTGCAACTTTTAGTTTTTATTGTCGCTAGGAACATTAAAAATACAAACTTCAGGTGAACTCTGAAATAAACCTGCAACATAGTGGTATGGGTGGTTCCTTTGTTAAGAAAAATACTAATACTTTAAGGACCTTAATAAAAGCATTCAGTAGTTCAACAAATAACTTTGTTCTGTTGTATTTTTTTCCCCTGCTTTTATTAATTGAGCAAACAGATGCAAAGCCAAAAATGACATTCATAAAACGGCTGATCAGGCTTTGGTGTGGATTCCTTCCCCCTGCAGCACGCTGGGTTAGTTGAATTTGGCCCTAGCAGTGTGGGAAGCAGTCCCAAAGGTGCTGTTCCCTTTACCCTTAACTCCAGCTCACAGACCAAGTGCCCTGTGAACAGATCACACACAGCCAGCCACTCTCCGCTCAAGAGACCCGCACCATTTGGCTGAAAAAAGTGTTTTCTAAACAGCAATAAAATCTTCCTTATGAATGGCATTTCATTGAGGTTTCAGAGGGTATTTCTGTGATCTAAGTTAACACATGTCTTTTTTAACTGCAGTCCCACTAGCCAGAAGAGAAAACAAATCTCAACAGAGCAGTTGTTTTCTTTCAGACAGGCATGCGATCTTTTAATTCCTTCTAGAACAATACGTGATACTAACAACAATTAAAAGAAAAATCAAATGTAGAAATTAGCCATGGTAACCAAATAAAAAATTTAAGTAAAGGAGAATAAAATTTTAGAAGCAAGGCATTTAAGAACCATGCTGGAGTAGCTTAAAACACCTATATGTATGTAAACAAATTATGAAGAGAGAAAAGTCCTTTCTCCAAATTTGAAGGCATTTGGGAGAACAGTTGAATATTATTTACTGTCATCTTGATAATCGTATGTTAAAGAATCAAGATATGTCTCACACATTTAAACTGACAATTACTGAAAATCCAGTCCAGCAAAAAGTATTAAATCAAGCAGTTGCTAAGGACAAAAACAAAAGCACAATGGATACAGTAACTTAGTGCATGAGGATTTCTGATAAAAAAATAAATACATTCACGAGAACATTCAGAGTCTTGCTCTAAGGAAGAGATGTAAGGAAGTGATGCTATCAGGACCAGAAATAATGTAAACCTGTCCATTTCAGGGCTAAAAACCTGATGATTTTACGTCTCTGAGATGCCCAAATAAAAATCTGATATCATTTAGCTTATCTACTTAAAACCAAAATTGTTTTCAAGAAGAATCTCTCTAAAAGATCCTCTATACAGATGTGAACTGTTTACTCTGTTAGCTGCAAAGAAGCTGTACGAAGACTGATCCAAGGCTGGCCATTCCCAGAAACCACACCGGGAAAAGCTTACACACGGATGGGGCTGATTGAAAAGCCATGCCATCACACTCACCAAACTGCCCCTTGCTCCAGCATCTCCATGACCACGAGAACGTGAGATGGGAGGTACACAGCTCTGTTTTGGGATCCTGCTGAGCCCAGTGCCTGGCAGCAAACACGGACCAGAGTCTCTCAGAAAGGCACGGCTGGCTTATTTCTTTCGGGTGCTCAGCAAACAGTTATTCAGAGGGATCTCCTCTCATGAAATGCATTCTGGATCGCTGGCTTTGAGAGCCCACATCAGGTCAGTATGAAGAGTGCCTGCTGAGATGATTTGTTACAGACTTTTGACTGCCTGGCATTATCTGCAGCAAACACCCCGCGCACAGGGCTGCGCAGCCCATCTGAGGAAGGCAGCTGGCTCCGTCCCTCCTCCTCTGATCCAGCTGTGACACTGTGTTTCCAGCCTGGCACAGGCAGCAGGACACAGCTGGGAATATTCCGCAGGTTCAGTGAACACCGCTGGGTTTCTGGAGCGCTCAGGGAGTGTCTCTTCACTGGAGGCTTCTCTACCAGCCCTGGTGAGCCACGGACAAGGTTACTGCCTTATGCTTTTGAGGAGGGGTTTCTACCATTCCACACCACGTGGATCTGATACAGAACAACTATGTCCATGAGCATTATGAATACATACTCTAATTTTTAATATATGGTGAAGGAGCACGTTTTAAAAAAACCTCCCGCAACAAGATGCCCCATGTGTCAGAAATCTGAAATATACTCTCTCAGAGATCATAAGGTTGGCTAATTAAATTAGCTCTAGTTTGGAATGTTTACTCATAAAGATAAATTCTTTATCTAGGCAATTATACTGATAGCATGAGGTTAAAATGTTCCTAAAATCGTGGTAGCTAAAATGGGCCTTGGAAACGAAAGTGGGCACTGTCTTTACTAGAACCCTGCGAACCTACACCTGCATACCCACCTGCATAGTAGATGATGTTAAATGCGATAATTACTTAGTAAATATCAATCATTGTCTTTACTAGAACCCTGTGAACCTACGCCTGTGTACCCTCCTGTACAANTACAATAGATAAGAAATGCTGGGGGGAGAGGGGGCTTAAATTCATGCTTGAGCAAAAACAATACACACAATAAAACAACATCAAGTTAATAATCAACATATGATTATACAAAGAAAGAGTATAAAATGTGTCCATCTCGAATCCATGTCAAAGTCAGATTTGGGTTTGTCTGTACCCCTGATTCCCAGAGCTCTTCAATAAAAGCACCTGCATATAATCATCCAGTGATTATGTGTTTCCACGCTAACAATACTACTCCAGTGAACTACTTTTTGTTTGGTGACCTTGAGACAAATGAGGCAAAATGAAGATTTTAAGTGAGCTGATCTCCCTATCAGGGCAACTGCCTTGATGCAGGATGTCACTGAGACATTTGCTGCCTCCCTTTGGTGAACTAATTTTCCAGGTAATTGGGGAACACTCCTAATCATTAGGAAATGTCAGCAAACAACAGCCTTTGCTGTCAAAAAGAATATTACTAATACAATATATTTTCTACAGGTCATCTATCTATTTATATGAAGGCATATATTGGAGGTTGAGAGACATAAACAGTGTTGAAAATCTAATTCATATTAATGAGGCTATCAAAACAGGATACAGAAAGGCAAGAGGAGCTTTCCAGTCCTTTTACTTGGAAACAAAATTTCTCCACCTCTAATTCCAGAAACAACTATTCCAAGATGCAGAAGAAAACACACAACACACTCCTTCCTCTTTGGAATTTTCAAGAAATCAAATGAAATCCCTTTGAAGGTGGTGTTGGGTTTTTTCCTTACTGACCGCCTTCTGCTTGTGCAGACTGATGTGAGGAAGAAATTAACAGTGTACAGACCCTTTAAACTAACTAAAAAATTTAAAAGCCATGCTGCTTTAAATCAAACTCACTATGGCTCAAAACTAGGATTTCCTCGCAGATATTGGCTAACTATATTACTTATATCTATTAAAAAAAAGGATAAAGAGATAAAAAGGGATGTGGGAAAGATGATACCCATAATGGAAAAGAGCTAGGAATTCATTCCTGCTCCTGAAATTGGGAATAGCATGTGTTTACCCCTTCTATTTAACTTTAGACTACTCTTCCAAATGTTTGGCTTTTGTTCACAGTATAAAGTTTTTGCCCAAGTTACAATAATGCCTGAAGTTTGAAGCTCTTAAAAACAGAAAGCAGACTCCTTCAGCTGTATTTCGGCTGTCATTTGTTCATGTGATCCAAGCATGCTAAAAAAGAACACGGAAATAAGCAGAGGAAACGAACTGTCAGAAACCACGTGCCATGTCCCGGCTCTCTGAGCACACATCTGCATATTCCACATTAAAATGGGAAATCTGCTGAAAGCAGGAGATACAAGAAAGGGTAGCAGGCATGTCATGAACTAAGGAGAGAAAAACCACAATTATTTGCATCTCTGATAACTTTTACATCATGCCACTGCATGGTGCCTCCAAAAGCTCTGCCCATTGCTTATGCTGTGGGGAACAGTCCTTTTGATTGGGACATATGATCATGAAATATTTCCTTTAAGAAGAAATTACATTCGCTGTTGCAGTTATTATGTATGCAAGTGTTCTACTCCAAATACAACAGGAAAATCCATTATTTTCACATTCCAAGTCAGTGGCCACTTTGGCAGTTGAAAGTGTCATTTTGCAGTATCCTAATGAAGTTTTTACTATCAATTTCATTTAATGCTTTCTCCCATTATTTTTCCATATAGGATGGCCTTAAAGTAAATGATAAAAAGAAAAAAAATGAGCAAGAAGAGCAAGTGCTAAAAGAAAAGACAATTCACACTGATTTGAGGTATCAATCCTTTAAAATATGCTGACATCTCAAATACTGAAAACGTGTCTGCTCTTCTGTATTTTATATATATTGCTAGGAGTTAGTAATTAAAAAATCTATTTCTAAGCTGTTTATTACTATGTGAAATTGCTAACATATTCTGCTGATTGATTTATGAAAGGGAAAAATCACAGACTGAAAACTGAAATGAATGTATCTATCTAGTTTTAAGTTAACAACATTAATAAATTGGGTACAATTGCCTGAGAATTCAGGGACATCCTGCAAAACCAAGAATCCTTCCATCTGAAAACTCAGAATAGACTTGTTTTAAAACAAGACTAAAGGACCTAAAGTGAAAATATAATGGAGATTATTACAGAGTAAGGCAAGCTTAGGGAAAGATCCAAGGATGAACATAATATTGGTGCTTTCAAAAGAATGCATTTTCAAAGGTCCAGCATCCCCACTGAAGTAAGGTAAGAGTCCTTATCCTTACAGATACTTGTAATTATTCTTACAGATACTTGTAATGGGACCCATCAAGGAAATTATGTCACCTCTCTTTTAGCTCCCAGCATGTGGGACTTCATCAAACGTGCCATGAAGAACTGAGGACACTGCAACACCTAGGGCAGAGCAACACAGGAGAGGAGGAGCTAGCAGGAAAGCAGCCTCACTTTTCTGTTGGGCTGGCACCTTCTGCTTTCTTTGTCAAGGCTGGCCCTGAGCACTCCAGCTTGGCAGCTGCCACTTGCTGGCAGCTGTAATTTCTAGGATGAAACTGAGCTCTTGTGCATTTACGGAGAGCCTTTTGCAACTCGAGTTTGTAATTCTTGCTCGCTTTTGGTTTTGAATAAAAAGAATTAAGTTACTCGTAATGGTAAAGTTGATTCCAAAATGCTTGAAGGAAGGATGCTGGAATTGAATCATTCCAAGCCCACTGCCACCCCAAAACTACCAACAGGCTTGATCCCAACTTCTCTCACATCTGTTCAGTATTGTAAATAGATACATATGAATGTTCCACGTAAAAGCTCTTTACATCGAACGGAGTGTGCTGGGTCACTAAAGGGAGGGGAGGCGCTTTACCCCTCGGAGATGGGAGTTAATTATTCAGCCATGAACAGAAAGTGACAACTGGAAATATTTCGTTCTCTAAGGAAGTGAAAAAAACCCATTTCTTTTAATTAAGAAGAATGGCCTATCTGCTGGATAAGCAGGAAATTAAGTAAGTTACTGAGAGCTTGATTAAATCTGTCTGAATTGCCTGGGGTACTTCAAGAAGACTATCTAGAAAAGCAGACATATTCCAGTATGAAAGGGCCCTCTATTGTTTGCAGATGAAGAACATGTCATGCAGGAGAGAATACTTGAATACACCACCCTGCAAGAACAATGAAATGGAAGAGAGCCATAGAAGAGAAAGGGAAAGGGGGGAAAAGAGTTTTCTAATGTAATTTTAGCCTAAGAACGATAAGCATGTTTTTATCTTGCATTATCTCTAATAGCCTACATGGGATTTCATGGATAAGAAATTCTGTTTTCATTTTACAGTAAAGTGATTAAGAATGACTTCAAATTAATGGACTGATGGCAATAGAACTGTTCACTGAATCTATAAACTGTATGTCTGTAATAAATATCTATGCTTATCTAACATATTTTCCACCCAAAAGATGAGGAATTATTTGCAGAGATGATGCACAGGCCTGTTAGGGAAGCTGGTTTCACAGGAATGAGGATGGAAAATATTAGCAAAGTGAGCAGTGAAGTAATGCTCTCAACTGATAAATAAAGTAGTGAAAGGCACATCTGAAACACGAGGGTTTGAATGCCCTCATCTGAGGCACACCTCGTGTGCAGGTCAGAAATGGCACTTGAACTTTGCAGGTAACACAAGAACAGAAGGGTCCAGTTCAGGCACTGGCGCAGACTCAACGCGCCACGAGCAACTTCCCAGGCAGCTGAAAATCTCACAGCAGAAAAATGCTGCCTCAAGGTTTTCTTGTAGAAGAAAATGCAGGGTCAACTCCGCTCTACTTTATTTGCCCAGAGCATCAGCAAGATAAAGGATGTGACAAAAAGGGATGTGAAAACTGCAAATGGAAAATGGTTCTCTCAGCCCCAATGACGAGACATAAGAGCGAACCTGATAACTACAGAGGCGAAACAGTGAACTCCCTCCCTGTCAGATTAAAGGTCACTGTCCCAGTCCAAGCTCTCACCAGCAAGAAAAGCTTACAGAGAACATACAAAAAATTTGTGAAACAGAATTCCCAATTTTATCTTCTCTGATCCTATTAACAGCAACAAAGTTTGAGAGTATCTGTGTTTAGGGATGGGGAAAAGCGGGAGAGCTGTATGAGGAATCATGAAAAGAAAATGTCTGAGTAAACTACTAGATAAACCTAGTAATACCACTCTGACCTATATCACAGTGATACTGTGTTCCAGAAAGCAGCAATTCTTTTCAAAATTGTTTGAAAACTGAGAATACATATAGAAATTTGCAAGAAATAGAAGTGCAGTGGACCCCACTCGCTCCCACCCTCTGCAGTTTTTCTTCTTTCTTTTCTTACAGCCGTACAGTGCTATGAAATAACAAGATCATTTTTGTCTACCCTGTTTTAGCAGGTCAATATTACACGCAATTCTTACCAAAACCATGCAAAAACTGTAGAGTTTATCCAAGAATACAGATTAACTTACTGCAGAAAGTCAGAATCATGGGGTAATTCTGGTTGGAGGGATGTCTGAAGATCACCTGGTTCAATACCGTGCTCAAAACAAGGCCAGGTTAGAGCAGGCTGCTCCCAGCTTTGCTCAGGTAAGTTCTGATTGCCTCCAGTGTTGGGGACTCTGCAGCCTCCCCGGGCAGTGCATCAGTACCCAAATGATCACTGTTCTCCTGTCGATTATCTCAATGGGACTCATACTGGAACAAGTTGCAATTTGTGTCTGCTGCCTCTCAAACTTTTACTGAACGTATCTGAGTAAAGTCTGACTCTGTCTTCTCCAGAAATTTTGGAGGTGTATTTTGTCTCATCATCCACATCACCAAAAAGACCCTGAACACTGCTGATTCCCCTCTGAGCCAGTCAGCTCATCACTGAAGGCAATCAGGCTGGTCAGGCATGATTTGTCCTTGTAAATCCCACACTGGCCGTTCCCTATCACCTTCTTTTCCTTCAGGTTCTTGGAGGTGACTATGAGGAGGATCTGCTCCAAAAACCTCCCAGCACATGAAGTTGCAGTGACTGGCCTGCAGCTCCCCAGATCGTCCTTCTCATCCTTCCTGAAGATGGGTGGGATGTTTGCCAGTCAAGGGGAACCTTCCCTGACAGGCACAAGCTTTTGAAGACGAAAGAACGAGTCCTTGCTGTGACATCAGCTGGCTCCCTGAGCAACCTTGTGTTTATCTGATCCGATTCCATCAACCGGCATATTTCTGATTTGTTTAAATGGTCTGCAACTTGGTCTAACAATCCCGTGGGAAAGGCTTCACTTCTGCACACTTTCCCATTAAATTTAGGGATCTGAAAGGAGTCCTTCTCAGGAGAAAAGGAGGAAAAGCAGCTACTGAGCTGCTGGTCCTTTTCAGCAGCTTTGTAAAAAGTCCTGCCCAGCTGCATTCTCTGTAACCACTGTGCTGTTGCTGAGTCCAGTCCTGCTAAAGCTTGTGGTGCTGTCACTTACGGAACCAAGACTCTTTCACCATAGATACACACATTCACTGCCTGGCTTTTAGAATTTTAACAGAAATAAAAGTCTAGCCATTTAGGGGACATAAAATTTTGCACAGAAGCTAGCCATTAAAGAGGAAAAATAACCTTCAGATTTTATTCCTTGGACTAAATGTGATGTGACACATATGGGTTAGTCAAAATGTTTAATGTTGCATGAATTTTGAGTGATCATTTAATTTAATATTCTGATGATGACATGCTATGTAATTTGTTAACTTTGGGATATAGGAAGATAAAGACACATTTTAAAATGTCTTCTAAAAATAATGTTGTCTTTCAATGTTTCAAATAATATGGGAAAACCCCCATCTTTTTGTTATATCTGAAAAAATTGTGAAGGATTACTGTCTCAGAGCATTTGACTCGGATCTCTTCAAAATTCACAGCATACTGTGACACACAAAAATTCTCCCTCATGCCATGTCATTTGTCTTTCTAATGCTACCTCAGTTCAAAATCCCACTGGAAACCTGCACACTTTGTGAATATATGTGCTGAAAACAAAGGAGTAACACAAAGAGAAACATGACTCATCGTTGTTTCACATAATTAAATTAATTTCAGCGGTAGAAGGAAATTAATCAGATCATGTTAGACTGCAGGAAAGTGAGAATTCTGAGATGATGTGCAGCTGTGAATAATTTTGCTTAATTAAGATGCAGTCAAATGAGGCAAGAAAGGAGGACCTTTGACAGAAAAGGGACAGATTCCACTTCAAACAGAGGAGGAAAGCTCTGATAATCACTATACCTAAAGCAAATTTGAAAGGCTATGCCAGTGACTTGTTTTAAGGAAAATCACAGTTCTATTTTGTGACCTACTCATCACCACCCAGCCCTCATAACCAGGCCTGATGCCTTCACTTCTTCCTTTCCCCACTATCATCTCTAAGATGCATTATTTCTGCTCACTCTTCAAGGAAGAGTACTTTTCAGTGTAAATAATCCCACAAAGCCATTTTTGCTCCAAGTAGAATTACAGGAAACATATATTGAATAGAAAACAAGTACTACAGATTACTGTTTTCTGGAGACAGCCAAGGAAATTTAAATGGAAACTTCTTTGAAGACAACGATTCTGTCTCTGCTGAGCTAAAACCACTGCTGACTCAACACGCTTGAAATTTTTATCACTTCCCGACACGGTTAATGACCAACACTGTGGCAGAGTGAAGACCTGGAGTCTTCTGAAGGTATGAAACTCGAGAGCTAGCCACACTTCCAGTGAAATTTCTCCTCCCCACCCTGGGACTTTGTCAGTCCTCAGATCCACAGCTTCCTGGAGGTCCAGTGCCATGAGTCAGTGTGCACAGGGATTTCCAGCACAGTGAAACCCCACAGCTACCATAGGCTGCATGCCTGTCACTAAGCACTCTGCTCTTTTGGTTTGGGTTTTTTAAAGGAATCAGTAGCACCCTGAGTTTCCTCTACTTGCTGAACTTTTTATGCAATATTATCTGCTATTTTCTTATAGGAGGATGACATTTTAAGTATTTCTTCAGTGGTCAGACATGTTCTGTTTAACACACGTTTAGGACTCTGGAAAAAGGACTGAAATAATCCCCTCAGATTTAGTATTTTGTTTTTACTTTGATTTTATAAGGCTACACTTGAGTTGCTACACTGACATTTAATTTTACATGGACACTCTTAGCAGACTTT
Source organism: Callaeas wilsoni (assembly GCA_013398955.1). NCBI lineage: Eukaryota > Metazoa > Chordata > Aves > Passeriformes > Callaeidae > Callaeas > Callaeas wilsoni. The sequence continues at coordinate 10,722 of VWPU01001308.1, read as the reverse complement.
TATCTGGATTCATGCCACCACTCGTGTAATCACCAAGCCACTTTGCTTGTGGAAATAAAGTTTACAGTATCTTATTATTACTTCCTAGAGCATCAAATTCTCTTTGGTATAGCAAAAAATTCAGAAAACTTTCTTTTAAGAACTGGATTACTTGCTCTAAAATATGACAGGCAGAACAATTAATTATGTGATCCAAACTAACAGAAAATCTGACAGTGGAAAGCAGAACACTAGAAGACAAGCCTGCTGTGGGATATCTCCTGTCCAGTTAAGCTGTTTGTTACCAGGTTTGAAGCTGGAAATCTTGTTTTTGCATTATCAATATCGCTCATTCTTCCCTTGCAAAACATGCAGTTGCTCACCATAGCACCTGATGTCAGTCTTTTTATCTTTACCTATCTCAACTTCCGTGACACATATTCCAAAGAACAGCTTAGAAGAACTGGAGCACATGAATTTATGGTATTTTTTCTATTTTTTTTCACTGCTGCAGGTAATGACATCAGTATAGTGTTATTTGGCTTGTTACTCTTGAACTCAGCCAGCATTGAGGAGTTCTTTATGTGAAGCTGTCATCAGCAGAGATGCTAAGCAAAAAAACTTCTTATGGAAAACTGCTTTAATCCCCATGCTTTCCAAGACAATTTTATTTACTATGAATCAGCATGACATCCACTCCAGATCCTTAAGACCTGGGAGCAGTAAGTAGATGTCACAACAGCTACAGTGATGTGGATTACACGGTTCTCTTCTGATCCACAGAGTTTGTCAACAGGAGAGAGATGATGAAAGCTTAATGGACAGACCAGAAAATTCAGAGGAATTGCACTGATTACTGTAAGCAAAGCTGTTCTTGATGAGAACAGAAATAATTCAGAGGGTTTCTTCCTGTTAGAAGACAGACATACCTAACACATTTTTCACATATTCAGTTCTTTTCCAGGAGACACATTTGCTTTGATGCCTGAAAAAACTGCTTTACATCATTGAGAGAAAAATAAAGTTATGCCTCCCTTAGTAGCTTCCAAGGTAGAATATAACTTCACAGACCAGCTATTTCTTCATATGTTGCAGTCAATAATAATTAGGCAAACTCTGAAATGCTTAGGAAAGAAAACAAATGGTGCTTCAACCACTGTAATTTTCCTGTTTGCCCTGAGGAGAATCTTTTTATTTTGTTTCTGGCCAGCAGAGATTTTGGAGTTCCAAGAGCAGTCATTCCACCTATTTCCTTACACTCTTCATTTATTTTAACAAATAAATGAAAACCTCAGCATAATAATTTTAAAAATGGAAAAAAGTAATTAAAACAAAAGAAAGGAATAAACTGATGAAGAAACTATGAGGATGGAATGGACAATGTCTTTAAGGTCCTAGCAGAAAACTCTTTCAAGTTCCTAATCTTAACACTTGGTCACCTCAAATCACAGCCGTATCTTCTCTAGCCAACTTTTACAATGTGCTCTAAATGTGAGAAATAAAAGTTATGGTTACATTGCTCGTGAAAAGAGAAATCATGCCAGTTCTTAGAAAGACCACAACCAAAGGGCACCCTAAAATTGTTCCCCCTCTCATCATTAATTCCAGCATAGGCACAGGTGTTAATAAAACCCTCATAGCCATGAGGACTGAAGTCAAAAGAGCTTTGGCAGCTGGATTCCATAACGTCCAGGACTTATCAGCCAACGCACACCAAGCTCCGCTCAGGGCAGTAACAGGCAAATACAGACTGGCCCACAGAGTCCTGCTCGAGCTGCACAGACAGCGTGGCTGTTTCTGAGGAGAATCTCAGCCCACAGAGTCCTGCTCGAGCTGCAAAGACAGCGTGGCTGTTTCAGAGGAGAATCTCAGCCCACAGAGTCCTGCTCGAGCTGCAAAGACAGCGTGGCTGTTTCTGAGGACAATCTCAGCCCACAGAGTCCTGCTCGAGCTNGAGGAGAATCTCAGCCCACAGAGTCCTGCTCGAGCTGCACAGACAGCATGGTTGTTCCAGAGGAGAGTCTCAGCCCACAGAGTCCTGCGCGAGCTGCACAGACAGCATGGTTGTTCCAGAGGAGAGTCTCACAGGGCAGAGAAAGCTTCCTGGCAGCCGCGGTTTTTGGGACCTGAAGGGGGTCATTCCAGGCCAGACCTCCTCTCCCCAGTAATTACAAGTATGCCCGTATGCCACACTGAACACGGAAGGTATTGATGGATGACAACAACACGATTAACTTCCAATCTTTTTCCAGTTTGTGGGAGGAAGAAAAACACGCACCCGAGGCCACAAGCGCAACGCCTGTGCCAAACCAAGGTCACGACGCTGACACAATTTAAAGGCGTCAGCAGCATCGCAGCACTGGGGGATTCCAGTCACCACCACATTTTTCAGGGCTAATCGTGAACAGTGAAGTCGGATGTCGGTTGATAACTCAGAATTTTTGTCATTAAGTAGTGGCTTTCTGGGCAAAGACACTGCCTGAAGCAATTATGATCATTCCTCCTTCAGGAGTCACAGATGCTGGCTACCAAACAGACTTTATCAGCAAAGACTAAAATCCAACATGGTTTCAGAGCTTTCAAAGGAAAATGAGGGTCACTAGATAACGTACCGTGACTTGTATTATTTAGGCCATAGACTCAGTTTACTCTGAGCTACTCTACTGAAATCCTAAAATCTATGGTTAGCAACTGCTTTTAAAATACAAAAATGGAAAAATGAGCCATGGCTGAAAGACTCAGAACACATTGTCTCTTGGCAGGCTTTCTTCAGTGGTTTATCACTTTGTGTTTTCAACAAATTCATCCTCCTGCTCATTCGCATATCTTGAACCCTCAGCCCTTGGTTCTTTCTGACAGTGCAGTACGTTCAAACTGCACCAAAACTAGCTCTGCAGCATCACTGTAAGGTTTGAGGCACAGATGTAATTATAAAGATCCAGCAGTTAAAGGTTGTATGACTAGTATTTCAAAGGAACTACTTTTGCACTCCACAGCATGTGTACGTATCACAGAACGTGGCTAATGGCCAACCTCCTCTCTTCTTAAAGTAACAGATAAAACTAGTAATATTTAAACTGTCTTGCTTCAGCTTCCTGTTCCTGTAGTTTCTTCCCTTTAAAAACGTCATTGGTTAGTCTTCCCCCTTCTTCCCAGTGCACAACAGCATTGATTTACAATGGTTTGATATAAATGCTTTCCTTCTAAACATGCACTCTATTCAACCCATCCTCCTACACCGACTTAACCAAATCTCTGATCCTTTATTTTGCAATCATGCAATTTGATGTGCAATCTTCTGTAAGATCTCAATTTTAGCTGAATAGACAGTCTTATAAACACCCTTTTAAAAGTGAATACTGACCTTGAGGTGAGGCTGAAGGGAGCAGCAAATCCAGGAAGGAGATGCGAAAGAGAAAGAGTTAGAGTTTGTGAAAACAGAGTCCAGAGATAAAGCAGTTCAAGAATAAAGGACAAAACAAGCAGATATAAATCAGGTAATGACACACAGACACACAATCATTCACGAACACAGAGCTGCATGTTTTATAGACATCTAATCAGAAAAAAAACACAACCAAGAAAAGGAAATAAGAGAAGAAAGCACCTTTAGATTAGATTACACCATTTCAATTAGAGGCAACTTTCTGTAGAGAAAATAAGACTCCAATATGTAACAGTTCTCAGAAAAAGAAAATAAGCCATCTTACAAGAAAACTCTGGATTTACATCACATCATTAGCAAGCATCCTTCTCCCAGAATTCTAATGAACATTTTGAAAACACAGTTTGACTGTCTGAGATGAAACCTAATGTCTTCCTTTACAACATCTTCTAAGGGCTTATTTTCTCTCCATGAGCAAGACATGCAATTTTCCTGCAGATGATCCCAACTTGTCTAAATGGACTAAACAGAAAGGAGAAAAACCCCAACCACTGAGTAAAGTCCTCAAGACCTGAAGACTTGCCAAAGCTAAAAGCTCATCTTTCTAAATTTTGACACTGAAGTCACACCTTCCAAAGAGAAACAAAACCAGCAGCTGCCTCTTCTTCCTGCCATATAATCCTCCTGTAAAAGGTGCAATCTAAAAACAATAATGACCAAACAGGTATATTTTTGACAGTTCTCTCCAACATTGTTCAACAGCAGAACTGACCAAGACAGAATGCTGGAGTCCCCTGTATAGCATGAGGTCCCATAGGTTCATTATTGCTTTTTTGTTTTTCCAAATGTCTCCAGTATCTTTCATAGGCATCTGCTGTCAATTTCACTGATAACAGCACGGTAAGTCAACAAGGAACCAAAAATACAGATCTTTTCCATCTGGTTTGAAATTTGATGATTTTCAGTCAATAGAAGAGAGGCAAAGGAAATGTCCTTCTGTCCAAAGCAGCAATTTGGCTTTCACAACATAATGTTGTACTTCTCCCATGGCAAAATTTCACCCTAAAAAGGCAGGATATGGGCTGGATAAAAATATTTCTATCGGATAGGCTAACTGCTATATTCTTTATTACTCTTGGTATATGGAGGCATGTAAATGAAATTTGAAGTCCTTATTTATGGCATAGATTTTACTATCAACCGTGTAGGGTACTGAATTTGTACAAGCAGCTGTTGTTGGTCTGTAACAGATTAACTAGTGCAAAGGTACTTTTCTTTGGCTTCTGAACCAACATTCCTCAAATCAAGCTCTTCAAGGACAGCTGTTGTAAAGCCTGTATTATTTGGGGACTTGGGGAAAGATGAGACTTGTAAAATGGCAAATACCACATCTCGGCATTTGATCTTGAAGTCTTATAACGTTCCAAAAGCCTTGGTTAATTTATACAGAAAAATGTGTAAGTAACAATTCTGACTCGAATCCAAGACTACAAACAAATTTAACAAAAGGAAACAAAAATGTGAAAATAAACACTTGGTTAAATATGGGAGTAAATACAGTAAGGGGAAAAATTTAAGATTTCTCATTTTGTGCGTCAGGGATCCTTTGCAATTCCTGGTTGTGTTGTAATGATGTGATATTGTTTCTTCAGTTCAACAGTGAAAAACACACAGGCTATAACTCAGAACAGCCCAGCAGAATTTAAATGAACCATACAGTTCTTCCAACTGCTATTAAAGGTAGCATCTTTTGCTGGCACAGGATGAAGGCAAAACAATATGTAGAACACTATGCTGAGGTCACTTGCAATTTTCTGTGTGCTACAGAAGTATTATTTAACCAGCTGCATGGGTTTTAAACAGAGAATAATTATTCCTACATCTCCATTTTGTTATGGAATAATTCTTTCTTCCAAAGAAAAATATATTTTGTGTAATTGCTAGCCCCCTTTCCAAGCTTTTGTTACGGAGGTACAAAATCTTTTTTGGAAGTGTGGATTTTTAGAATAACCATAATATTTATCCAAACAAAAATAAGGACTATAAAAAAATATGTAAGTGTGCTATCACTCAAACTAAAACCAAGGCAGAGACCAGAAACTGCCAGCTATTAGAAGCAAACAGAGATCTGCCATGGCTGGAGCTGAAGGCTCAGTTCATGGGCTACATCAGTGAAATTGAAGAGAGGAGCACAGCAAGCATCTGCCCCAGGCAGCAGCCCCAAGCAAGCAGCACCAGATACACACCGAGACATGCTCGTTACAGAGCAAAACCACAGTTTTCAGTTTGCACTCTTTCCCCTCGAGCAAGAACACGCACTTGCAGCATTCCTTACAAGATCCAGCAGCAGCGTTCCTGCCCAGCCCCATTAACTGTGTGCTCCGATGCAACAGTCACACAGGAAGACAAGACAATTGTAATGCCAACTGGCAGGCTCAGAGAAACCCATTTTCTTTTCAAATACCATCTCGTTAATTTTAAAGATAGAGCCGACTTAAACCTGATCACTGGGTGAAGATAAAAAAATTGAGATGTGAACACTTCAGCATTTTAATTAAGAAATACGTATTTAAAAAGCTGTTGTTATTCCAGCTACAATTTTTTCCACATGCTTGTATATTACAGGGAGTAGAATGAGCCTGCTCTATTTGTCTCAGATGTACTTAGGATGTTGTTTATGTAACGATTTTCTGTCAACCTTTGAATTCCCCTTGTTTGACAGTGAGTGATTGTGTATATTTGTTAGTCTGTCATTCCTTCAAAGCAGTCTGACAGGGAACAATAGGCATTTGATCTTCCTTTTGTCTGTCAAAGCAAAAAGGCTATTTATGTTTACCACTTTTGACACATTTTCTTGGTAAAAAGAATGATGGCTGGTCTTTTCCCTTTTTTCTAGGTTGGTATTTAGAGGGATGGGGAAAAGATGGAGAGACAGAGACAGAAGGTTTGCGTGTGCATGGATCTAAGAGCACAAATCCAGCCACAGATGGCCACAATGGAGCACTAACATTACTATTTCACTGGCTTACTGGCAATTACTGCATATTCCTTTTGTTCTTTCTGTACTCCAAGACAAGGACAGGATCTGACACTTTTACTTTTACTGTATCAGTTGTATAAAAGAGAGTTTTGGTGGGGTTTTTTTACTCCTTTCACACTAGTTTGTGAGGATGGATGGTCTCATATTGCTCAGAGGTGTTGACTGAAACAAAGCTACAAAATAGCTTTTGAAGAGAGGTAGTAAAGGCAGGTAACAATGAAACTGATTTGCAGACTAGGCTCATTATTTACGTGATGCTCTTTCTCCTCACGTTTATAATTATTTTAATTATAGCACAGCTCTTACACTCTACTGATCTAACAGCTGGATTAGGAGATATCTGCTAAATAAAATCCATTATTGCTACAATATAAGGCAGATGACAACTCCCATACTCATTACAGATAATGGGCACGAGAGGGAGTGCTCGAAAACCACCTTGATTTAATGATAAAAACAAGCAAGACTTCAGCACTACAGAAAATCTGGCAGGAAAAGAAGCCTTCCAAAAAGTTCACAATCAGTGCTTCTCACTCCTGGTGTTTCTCTGGTGCAGGGTCCTTCCTGGAGGATCCAAAGTCAGATCCTTAGTCTTAGATTAGCAGGCAAGCCAGGCTTTCAGCCCAGTGCTGAATTTAACAAAGGAGGTGCTCTGTACTCAGTTCCAGGGACATGAATCCCTCTGCTGAACGGGGTCAGTCCTGCCTGAACACGGACAAAATACCAGGTTTGGGTGGTTCAAGGAGGGGGTAACACAGCGAGCTCCTTCAGCCACAGCCTGCACCAGCCCTGACCCCTCACCGTGCCAGGGGCTGCACTAATCGGGCTTCTCTGACCTTGTATTTTAGAACATTTAGAACAATATTTTAGATATTGTTCCTGCAATATCACAGAGTTTCAGTTTCTCCCAAAACACAGGAAGAGGGAAAGAACGGGAAATAAAGGACAGCTAAATAAAGAGCAAATCGAAAAAGGCTACCCCATTATATGAAAAAGGTGAGGATGGATTGAGGAGCCACCGTAAAATCTCTGTGATGGGGTTTTTATCTGGTGCTGTCTACAGATGGATTTGCAATTGCTGGCAGTGTCTCTGTGTCTCTCTTTTCTTTCCTCAGATGTAGGTTTCAGAAGGGATCAGTGAGTCTCAGTGTTGATCTTAAGGCACTAGAACAAAGGCTGACTTCCAGAGGGTAGACACTTGCTTTCTGCAAATCAGCATACTTTCAAATGTCTCAAGTTAAATACCTGTAAGCAAATGTGCCTGCATCTTTTATTCTTATTTGTTTAAAGAAGTTATGTTGATATGAAATGGTTTTTGTTTTCCCCCTGTGAAACTTGATACGGGACTTCAAGTGTAACCTTGATCTTGTCTGAAGATAAAGCAAGGCTGACAAAAAAGCAATTACTTCTTCCTTTCCTAGCTTGGAAATTATGAAAATCTTAATATTCAACAGATCTGTGTGCTCAGAGGTGGAGCTGGACTAACTGTGGGCCTGAGCACTTCTTTCCATTACAAAACCCTGTCCTCCGTTGCTTGCCAAACATTAAAAAGTTGAGCTGCTATTTCCCATGACAGGTTCAACCTAACTGGGGATTTTTGGGGAGAATCTCAGCTGTGTCCTTCATAAAAAGCAGCATTCTTGTGGAAAAAATTTGTTCATATATGGTTAAAGATTGTATCACTTCACATAAGATGTGAACTAAAATTGTAAGGCAATCTTCATTTTGGAATATCCTAAGTTTTGAGTGATCTGCCTTAGAATTTTAATATTCACTTCAGCTACAGATTTTTGAGGGAAGTGGATGAAAAACACAACAACATCAACAGATTCGGCCTTGTAATAATACCATGCAACTATGAGATAAATATATTTGATTTGCTTTTATGTTTTATGGCAACAAAATGGACTGAAGTATTTTAAAATAATACTTAATTGTTTTGGGTTTTCCAATGCCTGAATCGGAGTTCAATTTCTTTTTGGAGGACTATAATGAGCTAACACAATACAGAATTATAGCCATACCATCTCTCAAGGTTAACTTTAATGGTGATGATCATGACTTTATAAACACCTTTCTTTAATTTGACAACATATCTTTTACTTTAAATTATTTATATGCCTTGATGTGGTTCTCGCTTAGGAATTCTCTAAAAAACTACTTAAAAATTCACAGAAACAACAAACTTGAAAACCAAAGACACTTATTCCAAGATACGAGTAGCAGTTTGAAAGTAAGTATTTCAGCTTCAAATTGTTGACTTAAGCTTAGGGCATAATTTACTAGTACAGTTTCCTTTACACTATTCTAGGAAACTGTAAAGTTGATGGAAAATACAGCTAATTTCTCTCTCCATCTATCCTTCACAGAACACTACACAAACATATCTGTCTTAAAGACAGACAAAATAAGATACTTCATTCTACTGTCCACATTTTTCAGCACTGCTTTGAGATCTCCAATGTTTTTTAATCTTTTATTTACTGTTGAGAAGAAATATTTAAGATGAGGCGTATACCTTTTGGCTGCTACAAATCAAGAGTTGGAAGGTTTCTTCTTGCAAAGGGCATCCTTAAATTCTTTTCAGGAAAACTCTCCAAATTCTCTTTCTTAAAATAGCCACTAATTCCAGCTGCCCTTAACAGGACTGCTGGTATTCCACAGCTGAGTGCTGTCTTCCTTTGTTCCCAAAGCAAAGTTTCCTTCAGGAAAAAAAATCAAGCCCTGTGTCCTTACAAGAACTACCTACCTTATATAGTGAGCATGCCAAATGAAAATCAATTTAAGCCTGCAGCTGGAACCAGGATTTCCATATATACTCACTCAGTGCTCACTTCTGCAGCAGCATACACAGATACACATCCTGCCACCTCTCAAGGACGAAGCCAGTTCTTGCTTGCACAGGATGTGCACACAAATAGAGCTGTGTATAAACTACCCATCTGAAGGCTGGGATGGCCAGGTCCCAGATCAGGAGCGTTACTTTCTGCTTGTTTGTTTGTTTGTTTTCTTATTACAGGATGGTCATCACAATAAAACTCAAGAATAAGTCAATACTGATCTCTGTTTTAGAACACTCGAAGAACACCGAGTTTTAGCTGGTTCAGGCAGAACTGGTAGCATAGATTAGAACCAAAGGTAAAACACAGCAAGAGAATTAGAATTTCTGTCGAGTTTAAATCAGGGAGAACAGCAGCAAGCTTCCTTTGGGCTGTGGTCACAAGCAGAGCTCGTACTCGACACAAGCAGCTCCTGTGGGACCTAAGGAAAGAAGCGGATTGCAGCAGCCCCAGGCAGCAGCAGCGGCAGCCGGGCAGCCAGCGGCGACATTCCAGCCCGAGGAAACAGGAGCCTTTAGGGCACTCACTTTCCCAGGAAGTCCCACACAAACCCCCCTAGGTGCTGCGGTGCGGGGACCGACACCTGGTAGGGAGGGGGCAGTTTGCGGGAGCCGTGCTTTCTGAGGAAAGGCACGGTCACAACACCCCCGGACAGAACGAAACGCAGCTCGGGGGAGCGGGACGGGACCAGGGGCAGGGAAGAGCCAGGAAGGGAACAGAACACAAAATGAAAAGTTACAGAGAGACAGGAGGTTGTGGAATGGCAATACAAAAAGCAAACAGTTAGTTACAAAGGAAGAGAATAACCAGACAGCTACAAAACCCTCCACACCACCACAACAGGGGACAGAAACAAAACTTACGGGGCCGTCCACCCACAGAAGAAATGTGGGCTTAGGGCCCACCTTCCCACAAGAAAAACTATTCTTTTTTCTCTTCCCCACAGAGAATATATACCAACGAGCTTGTGCTTTCAACCCTGTGTTGACTCTAGAATACTCTGCAACTTTTGCCTAGCATGGACCATACTTGACACTTTTTTTTTGGATATCTTTTGTCCCATTCACAGCTGAAAAACAATGTCTCCCGCTCAGTGATTGCAACAGCTACTGATGAGTGGAAGCATTTCCCTCTTTATGTTAACTTAAACACAAGGCAGCTTTGCCTGCATTGGAAAGGCTTAAGAGAAGAGTTTTCTCTTTATTTCATCTTCCTCTCCCTACTGCCTCTGCTCTTTCTCTGTTCCTCTGCACACCTCCTTGACAGGCGACACATGTCCTCCCTCCGTGGATGAAACAGTGATACCCTTTCTCTCTCCCTGACAACGTAGGGTCTAGCTGTCACACAGAACTACCAAAAGGGAACACTACTCTCAAAAGAGACTCTCTTTTGAAAAATCCCTCTTTTTTAAGTGCACTTATTCTCTGTATGCGACTTGTTTCTTCTCATCGTGCTGCACGTGGAATACTGACTGTTCC
>VWPU01001307.1:0-38372 GCA_013398955.1 Callaeas wilsoni | reverse complement strand
TTGCTTTCAAACCAGTACACCTTCCTTTCCTTCTGCCTTTTCTATCCTCTCTCTTAGGGCCTTTTTATTCTTCTTATCAAGAAATGGTTCACAGGGGTAATACCAAATTTGTTTGCGTCTAGTCTAATCTTAGGAATCAGGAAAGCTTCCCTCCCCTCAGTCTCACTCTGGGATGGGATATCTTTGGTGTCAGAAGTGGGAGCCAGCCAAACGGGGAGGAAGCGTAATAGAAAATTAAATTCCCCAAACAAAAACAAGAAATAAAAAAGGCGCCAGCTTAGATGATGAGTGTTATTCACAGGCTAATTTATATGGTGATTATCAAACCAAGAGGAAAGGCAGGGGTAGGTGCTTTACTGGTTCCTTAAGGAACACCTCCTTAAATATTTTCCCCAGTATTTTCGTGGTGCAAACATAAGCCTCTCATAGCTAAGACAGGGCTTGGAATCAGGCACATTTAGGAGCTGCCTGTTGCACTGCACTTACGGATGCCCTTTGCTGCACTGGAGGAACTGCAGGGTGAATAGTGGTGGATTCTGGGTGATGGATACTGTTTCAGGCTCAGCATTCTGTGTATCTGCACACAAGATCTGCACAGGCAATTCAGAAGTACCAGATGATACCTTAAAAACTTTATCATCATAATTACAATGACCTGGCTTGTGCAAGGTTGTTCTGCTGCACACAGCCTGGCATTCAGAGGTATCCAATGCATAACACAAAGGAGGAAAGGAAGGAAAGTTCTAATGAAGTATGGCAGGCACAGTGTTGAAAATGTAGCTTGGACAGTCCCTTAAAAGTGGGATAAGAAACTCTTAATATTTTAAAAATGAAGTTGACATGTTTACCTCTACAAAGCTTTCTAAATGTCAGCCTGTAGCAGGATGCTCTGCCTAAGCCTGGATACAGCAGCTTGAACTTAGTCATATTTACATGCTATCAGTGATGAATTGAGCAAGTTGGGCCTGCTGTTCAGTGATGCATTGAGCAAGTCGGGTCTGCTTCTCAGTGACGAGACTGAGCCAAGAGGATCTGCTGGTTTTAGTGCTGAACAACGCTGAGGTCTCCTTGACCAACTATCAGACCCAGTGCAAGGACATGCAAGGCCCTGATATGGAGAGTCAGAAGTGTTAAGCAGAAGAAACCAAAGAGCTGATTACATCTTTTTCTGCAAAAAGAGTGTATTTTGCTGAATAAGTGTGGCAACACAGAATCTAAAAATATATATGACTGACAGTCCATTATGTCATGCTCTAAAGCCCCAGTCCCACTTTTTCTCAGTGAGGACTTCTAGTATACCTCCCTAAGGTGTGTGAAAATCCTTCCCTTGAGCGTGTGTGCACCTCAAGGCTGCTCCTAGAGGCTGAGTGAAAGAGATTTGCCCATGGTAGTTGGTATGAGTAACATCAATCTCTGCTGAAGAATGGGTTTTCCTAGCCTTAGCGCTTTAACAGTGCTTCAACAGTGCTTCAACAACAGTGCATTACAGTAGTAGTTATAGGTACCTATACTGTGTGGCAAGCAATTCTGATGAAAGTATTTGTTGTCTAATAACTAGCATTATTGTAATAGTTTTGAATAAATTATGCTTTGCCATCCTTAATCCTGTTGGACAAATCAGTACAAGGGTTGTATTATGATCATTTAGGCATGAAGCATTAACGGAGTCTGGGGCTAAGATTGGATTGAGATGCACCTTGACCCCTCTCTGAGGAGGAGTTTAGAGGGAGTAGCAAGGGGGTCCTTTTTGCACTTTATGTCTCAGTGAAAGGGCTTCCCTTACAAACTTTGACTGATGCTCCCATTCTGCCTGCACCAGAGGTATCCAGATGTGGCACTGGTTTTGCCTAAAATGATACTGAATTTATTTGCCTCAGACCATTGCAGGGTCCTATTTCCAAAGCAGTCAAGCCAGTCATCTGGAGAGTCTTCCATTGCCTCCATAGCCCAGGGAAAAGTTCGCACACTTAATGGCAGGTCAGTAACACAGGAGTGAGCCTAGACAAGCACCAATAGTTTGACTTTCTCCCTGATTACAAGAAAAGCCTTTCTGATTTTTTGGCAAAATCCTAAGGGAGTAAAAACCAGCACCTGACTACAGGCAGGTCACATCCTTAACCAAAAATTTCCTTCTCCCCAGTATGGATAATACTCATATTACACACTTCTTTGCACTGTTTTCATGCTGCCTAGACTCTCCCCAAGAGAACAAAGCCGTATGAAACAGGACCTGAGCCATCTGTAACATAAGGTCATTCAGTGCACTGAAGTGACCTGTTCATATAGTAAAAGATGTGAGATCTGTAATCTCACTTACTCTTTGTAAGGAGAATTATAAATATATCAGTAAGACACAAGAAATTATCGCTAAAAAATATAGTGGTTAAAAATAATATTCCACATAGTAGTTATGCTTACAAATATTAGTACAGTAACAAGCTTTTGAGAGAAAAAGCTTGCAGGAACAGATAACTCCAGTTAGTCTTACCTTCCTAAAGAGAAAAAGAGATTAGATCTGTCCTTAAACTAAAGAATTTTAGATTGTGTCAAAGGGTTCTTTATACCACTGACCATTGAAGCTTGTTATATGTATAGGGGGTGTCATGTATTGCACACAGCAGTGTTCGGGAGGTGCTGAGGAGACCACTAAATCAGAGGAGTGCATGTCCTATCACTAGTAAGAACATGACTTGCATCTATGTTCAGCATGTGTGTCAGCATTTGAATAACTGCAAGAAAAGGAATGACTAGAGTCTTAAATCTTAACCACAGAAATATTACTCTCTATAAAGTGCAAGCAGATAAGCCTGGCACACAGTATTCTCAGTGGTGGGCAGCCACTCTTACTACTCAAAATGTAAGATTAAAACATGCGGCCTTTTTCCCTGCTACTTGATAGTCACAATTTTACAACAATTTGTATCTGCAGGTGTTAGAAATAAATCTGTAAGTATACAAGTGTGCAGCTTATGTTTCCTTTGAAAATGATCTATCTGCTTAATTTCTGACAGTGCTAAACCTGTCTTGTCACCACATGGAGAGATATCCTTACTTTGCCCACAGAAAGGCTAGTTGTGCTGAAACAGAAAGAGGAATATGGGATGACAACTTCATTTATCCATAGCATTAAGACAGATAATTTGGAAGACCAGAAGCTATTCCTGCATCTCAAGCAGCTGCATTAGCAGGAGTATTGAGCTGCCTTGAGCTAGTTCCAAAAGCCAACACCATATTTACATCATGGATCACTTTTCATGTCTAGTGTGTACCAGGCCAAAACTTTCCCTCATTTGCTGTCTCCTTCCATGCTTCCTATTCAAAAAGAATTCTGGTGCCTCAGGAAACTTGTGCCACTCTTGCTGCCAGCTGATGGACTTAGCTCTTGTCCCTCTAGATGTTTCCCTTGTGCCAGTTGCATATACACTTTCCACTTGCCTGGGGACCTGCTTCCAAATCAAAAAGTGTGCATTGTGTTCGGGCATGGTGTTCACATCAGGGCACTGCCTCTGGTGCTATGAACGGCCCTTTCTCTTGTGTTTCTGCACTCCCAGTGATCCTGTCTTTTGCATGCAGATATCAGGGGAACAAGAATAATTGTATGGAACATTTTGAGAGAAGGATGATTTGGAATATAATTTATTTTTGATCTTGACATTTACACAATAAAGACAATTTGCTCAACATAATCCATTACTTATTTAATACAGATAAGTTTTCTTGTATATAGTTTACTTGAGAAGTGAACAATATAATGTGCCTCACTTGAATCTGAGTTGTTAGGGTGATATGCTAAAACTGTGACACTCATACACAATGCAGAAATGCCTATAGTAAGTGTGAGGATACTGTCCTTTGACAAAACAGAAAATCTTAGTACATAACAACAAGGACGAAAGCTCTTTGAAAAGATTTAGGCAGAACACAGCTAAGACAGTATAGCATAAATTGAAGATAGTTGGTTAAGATGATTACATTAACTTGCCAGCATGCTCTGGGATCAAATCAAAGGACATCCGTTTGATTGCTGGGTTACAAAACCACTGATAATTTGTTTCAGCATTAGGCTAGATAAATGGTAAGAACATATATTCCAGACTCTATTATTGTTCCTCAAAAGTAATGTGATACACTCAGTTCAGGATTCCTTCGGGTCTCAAATTATTAAAATTATATAATAATTTTTGTTTCTGAACCGAAAAGTTGTCTGCAGTGAAGGTTCAGATGGTTTTCTCTATATAAATCATGAAGCATTGGATATATAAAGACTGTGATTAATTCTTGACATCACAGTCAGGAGAACCATACTTAGTTCACCTGGAGAGGTAGATAATACTTGTTCAGTTTAAACTTCACACCCGAAGCTGTAAAAAGCAGAGAACAGAATCCCTCTTGGTATACCTGTGGTTACATTTGAGAGAGGAGAGGAAGGAAGAGCTTATAAAAAGTCTCAGGATAGATAAATTGACAGTGTTTGGAAAAGAATAATGAAGCATAGAGGCAACAGAAAAGTACATAGCTTGCACAAAGTATTAGAACATGCTGGTGTTTCTTATCCTCTTGAATTGCTTTGTCTCTTCAGTTTTTGACTTCTCAGGGCACAAGCTGATATGCTGGAAACCATGGGAGTTTAGGAAGCAAAGAGGGCCCCATTTCTTTTTGCACTATTTTGTTTGACACCACAGAGAAAAGGAGAACTATGTGAAATGTTGGTATAAACAGTTAGAGACCACGCAGTTCAAGCAACAATTTTCAGTGTTTATGAATAAATATAGCCTGTGGGTGATAAATTATGACAGTATGGTTTTGATACCAATGTCAGTGAGAAAACTCATGTTTCCTATATTTTGGCAGAAGAAGCAACAGTATGACTTAAGAAAAGGATTTGGAGCAGGTATACATATAAATAATAATAATAAAAAAACCCCTCTGTGAAGCACAAGAAGAGAAACAGAAATTAGTACATATAGTTTTGTATTTATATTCTTCCAGTACAAAGAGAGGAACAGATATGTAAATTTTAAAAGTCTGTGGTTTATACAGGTTTGAAAAATAGGTATTAAAGCAATTAAAAGAACTCAAGCTTATCTGAATGATGAATTCTGTTCTTCTATCCTACATAATTTGAAAACTCTGTGTGTGTATACATAATTTTCTAATAAGAGATGTTCATTTACTTCACTTTAAATACCATCAGGTATTCTTAATTGTTTCCCAATACATTTATGCACATTTGGGTCCAAATAAATCCTATTAAAATACAATATTTTTAATATATTTTTCAGCAAATGTCAAAGAACAAAATTAATACAACATATCTGTAACTATGGAAAACAAGATGCTTTAAGGATAGAACAGAGGATGTATAGCCAATTATTGACTTAAGAAGAGTAGAAATCAGTTTTGGGAGTCTATTGTACTTTTTTTTTGCCTTGTGATGAAATCTTTAAATTCACATGAAAAATATGACTGATACAGGAGGCATTTAACTTTAAGTGTTGTAGTTCTGTCTTTAGGTATTATGTCATGATTATTTTCTCATCTAAAAATAACATTAAAAAAGTATAAGACTTCATCTATATTTTTTCTGAAATTCACAAAAGTGTGAAGTAGCAACATTCTGTAGTGCATACTATATGAAAAAATTACTTTTACTTCCAGACAAAAAAACAACGGGGCATCAAATTTATCAGTGTGAAAGAGACTTTACACTTTTCAGTCAAACAGCTGATAAAGTTGTTAGTAAATTATTCAACAGGACAAATTAAAGAAATAGATGTTTAAAAGACAGAATTATGTTTAGGACACCGTCTACTCTTAGCATACTACATTAGCAGTAGATCAAAAAACATTACATACGTACTGAAGTAAATGGCATTGATAATCATACAGTACATATTTTTTAGAATGTAGCTTGATTGCACTAAGACAATATATGGAAAAAGCTTTCTCTTATCATGTCACAAGGTAGAGAAGGATTAGCCTCTGAAGATGATCAAAAGAGGTGGATTTAAAAGCAGTAAAATTTCTATTACTTCGTGGAATAAGAATATCCTAAGCAACCCAAGAAAAAGAATAATGTAAGAAATGCTGAAGAAATAGAAGATAATAAACAAATCAGAAAATGCCAGAAGATAAATAATTTCAGAATTTATCTAGCATACTAAAAAGAAATACATTGACATCATCCAGTGTAAACACTGGTAAAACAACTGTAATATGTAGGAAGCAAACCCAAAAAAGAAATTAAAACTGTAAAAAAGAAACCGAGCATCATGTCTCAACTCTTCAATCAATGCAACATTAACTTTCTGATAACTGAAAGCCAGATACTCTTGGTTAAATTAAACTTTCTAATGGGCAGTGGCAAATCAGTAGAAATAGTGGAGTAATTCCAGGAGCCTTTAGAATGCCTTCAGCTACTGAAATAGGCAATGTTTAAGAATTTGATTTATGAAATTTTGGCATCATAAGGTCTGGTCACTTTAGAAAAAGTTCAAACTGTAGATGTTATTTAGAAAATATAGCATTTTAATTCTGAATTGTTTAATACAATATTTTACTCAAACTGGAAACAGTGAATAAACCCAGGCATTTCTAAAAGATTAAATTAAGAGAATGATCACCATTTTCAGTTTACATATAGCCACTTTTGCCAATTTCATACCTAAATAGTCATAATGGATACTGAATTGAAATAAAAGTTCATTATGAGATGATACAACTACTGCATATCCTAAACCATATTTCTAAAAAGAGGATTTTATTACCTCAGTGTAACTATGGATCACACATTGTTGAATTTTAACACCAAGTTCTTTCAGAATTGGTGAGGAGCTCTGGCCTTGCTCAATCTGCAGCTAAAGATATTTCTTAAATTGACAATGACTTCAGTGATCTCTCTCTACATTTTATGCTACCAGATTTCCTAGGAATAACCCATGAGTCACCATAGCCCTTATTTTCACTCCAATTATTGTCAAGAAATGAGATTATAAAATATGCCAGTTCCAATGTAAACCCTGAAGCATGAGTATAGGTTATGACATAATACAAGCTTATCTTTCAATTATTATCAATACATTTGGTTCAGAATTTGAAAAGAATAAATTTGATTTTTTTAGAATATTCAGAGCTTGTTAAAAATTTCCGTAAGAATATATATAAAAAAAATTTTAAAAAGTGAATTCTTTTTCTACCAGTGATTTAAGTGCCAGAACATTTTTAATAAATAAATTTTTTAAGGAATAAAGTTTTGTTGTTTTAATACTGAAAGAAGGAATGTGGATTTTAGCTCATTGATGCTAAAAAGTACAGGTAATCACCATAAAATTTCAGTATCTTTTTTTGTTCTTCTGCTTTTTTGACTATATCTTTAGTTGAATATGTAAGGGTCTTTTAAAATTAATTGTATGTGTACAGAAACTTTTTAGTGAGAATGGCTGTGTACCTTAGTGATCTCAAACATAAGAGCTTCAGCTTTACTTGTATAATTCTGATGCTTAGAATTTTCATTTTTATAAGGTTCTGCAGGTTTAAAGAAAGAGCATCCTGAATGATGAACATTGGCAAAACTCAGCTGTGATGGATGCCCTCCTCCTGTTTGAACTAACTGGGCTCTGGTGCAAGCTGATGCTCAGCATGTAGGACTAACCTAACTTAATCCTACTGTGGGTGTTTGTCAGTGAGAATTCAGCACCCAGTTCCCCAAAGGGTGGTTTGGGTGGAGACTGTGCTGATTACTAGCCAAAAATGCATGAACACAGCAGAAAATGTGACTACAGGTGTTGACTGTCACTTTACACTGTAAGTATTTGCAGCCATCAGGGTCCATTGAGCTCTCCCTCTGCAGATCTGACTGTGCCCTGGCAATCTTCCCTCAGGCAGGGACACCTTTCAAGACTACCTCTCGAGGCTGAGAGCTCCCTTACCTGACATCAGACACTGATGATTTGGTGTCATTTTTTGTATGCAAGTAACATTTGAGATGCTTTTAGTTATGTTTTCATGAAAACTTAGTAGCAAATTGACCACTAATCCATGTGTACTTATTAAATATGTTACACACCTAAATTTATTGATTAAAATTCCTTGACTGCCTACTCATATCTGTCTGAGTGAGCTCGGACTACTTTGTTGCAACAACAGCCCATACACCAAGACTCTTGTCTCCCTCTCTCTGTTGTTACAATTCTAATAATTTCAACAAACTTTCCTGAAACCCGATTTTAAACATTGATTATGAGTCTTCAACAAGTCATGCCAAAGTTATTGAAATATCCTTAAGCGTAATGGTACTTTATTAGGAACGAAAGACTGATAATTTTATTTCTATCCTATACTTTTACATATCCCAATAGAACAGTGGTTTCATTCTAAATCTTTTCTTTAAGAACTACTTCATTAATACCTCTACCAATAACAGTAATAATGTGCAGATAGCAGTAATAGAGAGAATTTATTTTTGTAAACTTTCCTGTAACTGTCCATAAATATGAAGCATTACTCCTTTTTATTGTTTTATTAATATTTCTATATATAAGAGTATATATGCTGACAGTGAAAACTGATACCAAACAAAAAAAAATTTTTGCTGTTGTTGCTCTGAAGTGTTAGTTTTTAAAATAATTTCTTCAGGTATATCTCTGTGATGAGTACTTATCAAAGGTGTTGACATAGTATCACCCAGTAATCCACAGGTTTATTATCACATTCTGCAAAAAAACTCACTTCAGTGATGTAGCAACAGTTCGAAGGTCGTAATAATCTGTGAAGGTCAATTTCCTGAAGCATGGTTCAAAGCTTTTGCTACACTCAGGGGTGAACTGGGTATTTTGCTGAAGCCTACTTCAATCAAGAGCTAACTTGTGAATAATCAAGAAATACTGCACAAGTACTTCCAAGATCCACTTTTCTAATCCAAAAGTGTGATAGGATGCAGCCAACCATGGTAATTCAACTTGGAACAAGTTATTATCAGATAAAAACCACATTGGTTGGCTGAAAGGTGCTGGAGACTTTAAAGACTTCAAATTTTTTTTTGAATAGAATATGAACTTTTTTACTTGTCTGTTTTCTCAAATGTGTCATTTATCTGCCGCAGCAGAGCCTTTTCTATCCAAGGCAAGCGAATAAATTGGAGGGGGGAAGGGGGGTTGGAAACACCACCCTCTAGTTATTTCACTCTCTACTATGATTCTCTAAACTTCTGTGACCAATTAAGTTTACACCCTCTCACACAAACACTGTGTATGCAGATCTCTCTACCATAATGTACCCTGCTCTTAGACTGATATTTTAGACCAAGGGAATGCAGGAAGATCTCCTGAACACACAGTATAAATTAGCTTGCTAGAACAGAGATAGGAGCAATTAGGGATCAGTGGAAACATTTATATTGGACTTATTTTGTGTTGAAGAGCCTTCATTTGCACTTTAGAAGTTTCTTGTATCTATTTATACCTTAGGCTGTAACTACACACCCTTTTTTCTCTCTTCCTCCATCTACCCCTCCCATTTCCCAAGGTTACTAACTGTTGCAGTGACCCAGACTATCTTGGGTGATTCAGAAAGGGTTAATTTCACTGCACCAGACTCTGCCTCAGAGGCTAGGTTCAAAGGACTGTCCACAGCATAAAAATTCCTAACCCCTGAGGTCACCTGTGCCTGCCTCCTCTCTTTGTTTCAGAGATTCAGGCCTCTCACAGGACAGTGTGTTTCAAGATTATCTTGAGCTGTACTACCATTTGTAACTTAGGCTAGGTTCCTCCCCTGAGATGTTTCTATTAGTTCTTTGTCACGCGTGTCACCTTTGGATTGGCTATCTCTATTATACCTCTCTCACTTTGTAACCCTCTAAAAACATGTAACCAAAGAGTTAAGGGGTCTTTCTGTGAGCTCCCCTTCAAGAAAATAAACTTGGAATAAAGCTACAGAAATTCCAACTCTTTCCTCCTTGTCTTCGCTCCTGCCCAACTAAAGCCCAGAGACTGCTTGCTGCAAACGGCTTCGGGCCAAGAAGTGACCCTACCTCGACCAGATGCCACTATCCTGCGAGGGTGGCTGCCTGGATCGACAGGCCAAGCCAGAGCAAAGCAGCAGGCAGTGCGGCAACTAACACCTCAGAATAATTCTTACAAAAGTGGTAAAGTTCATGCTCTGACACCCTAGGCACACAGAAGCATTCCCAAACCATTCAGCCTGGAAAGGACATCAGGAGGTCTTTTTTGCCACCTCAACGCACAGCACAGTCAGTTCTGAGCTTAAATCAGGTCACTCAGAGCTCCCTGTAGCTGAGGCTGGAAATCCCTCTAGTACAAAGACAAGCTGTGGAGCTTTTCTGTGCAATCTGTGCCAGTGCTTAATCATCACTGTAATTATTTCCACCACCTCTATCATATCCATTTGAAACGTCCTTTACTCAGTTTACCCTTGTTTGGTCCCATCCTCTGACCAGGCATAGCTGTGAGGAGTTGGTCTCTGTGCCCTTTTCAGGCCATCTGCTGCTCAGCAGGTGATGTTACTCTTAAGACTAGTCTAGAGACAGGGTTCTTCAATGAGAAACCTCTTTCAGGTTTTTACATAAGCACAAATGAATGCTGTTGCATTATACCTGAGAGGAAATTTGAGAGCAGCATGAGAACACTTGTGAAGAGGACAACCATTAAAAATGTTTGATTTACTGACTATATAGAAACAAAAACAAGTTCAACAGTCTGAGCCCTATTCATTTCTAACCTTATAAAAATAATATCAGGAAGGGATTGACCTCAGAAAGTTTAGTCTCTCTCTAAAAGTGTTGATTGTATAATTCTGCAGATATAAAAATCCAGTTGTATACATTTACACTATGTTTTACACTGTGCTGGCACAGTAGTCATTACAATCAGCAGGACTATTTAAGTTCAAAGCTGTAGATGAACTCAATCTCCTTACTCAAGCAAAATAGCTTTTTTTGAATACTTTCTCCCCTTCTGTGTATTTTTGGTGTTTTGGGTTTTTTTGTTGGTTTTTTTTTTTTGTTTTCTTGTGGGGGTTTTTTGGGGGTGGTTTGAGTTTTTTTGAGATGTGAAAAAGATAACATGAAAGCATACAACTCAGATTCACAGACGTAAGGCAAAAGGAATGCCTGTTCAAATATCCACTCTCTATTTCTCTGTCAAGACATTTCCCCATTTTATTAATCTCTCATCTTGTGTATTTCAAAGGTCAGATTTTAATAAGAATTAACCTTGACTATGTGTGTAACTCCATGTCTGCATTTTCAACACTTAATACTACAAATGTATTTTAAAACCAGGCCTTTTTCAGTAAAATTGACAAATTAAGCATGTCAATTACATTTTTCAAGCAGTTTAGATATGCAAAGGACACGTGCTTGTGCGGAATTAGAATTCACCTGTCCCACCTTCACTAGTGAATTGCACAAGAATTTTTTCAGGTTTCTACCTTTTCTTGGAGACAAATAACACAAAGCCCCTAAAGTCTCATAACACCCCTACATTTTCATATATATTTCTTCCTATGTTTTTCCATTAATAACTTTGCTGAATGATTTTTCCTTTCCTCTTTTGTTTTTTTTAATATTTTTTAATTTTTTTTTTATTTTTAAGCACTTATCAAGCACTTTAAACAAGTTCATTTCTGTGACAGAAGGGTTATGGAAAAGGAAATAATGGAAACTGAACAGTAGACCTACTTTAAACTCAGATCTCCACCTACCAGATCTGAGTGGTCTTTGAGGATAAATTAGTCCATTAGTTTTCTACCCCTTTTATGTTTTTTTTGAATGCAACTCTTCTACAGTTAATCAAGAGGAATTTGTTTCTGTTACATTCAGAAATTGTGTACAGGATGCTAATAGGCCCATGACTTGTGCAGCTCTGCCACCCAATCCTGAGTGAGTCACCATGGTAGTACTGCAAAGAAATTCAGGAGTCTACCCTTTTGATGAATTTCTCTTAAGAACTGATAGCTGATATTTCAGTAATCAGTAAAAAAGTTAAGCAAGTTTGCTAAGAGGACTAAATGCTGCTGCAGAAGGTTGATAGGCTGTGTGTCTGATCACCAGACTCTACCCAGGCATCAGTACAGGACAGAGATATAATTTAGAAACCACTGTTACTCATAGCAGTCCAGTGCCGATGACAGGAAGGGCCACAAATGCTATTTGATTTGTAACTGGGTGATTATTTCTCTTAGATTGTATTTATCATCAACACTCTAGGCAAAGCAAACCATCCCTCTTCACCAAAATCTTTTTTTTTTTCCCAGTCACAATGAGGACATTGTTGTATGGCATGCATTCCATGGCAAATAACTGCAATGTTTATAAGTAGTCATATTCTTCTTTCAACTACTTATGTAAATTATTCTTCTTGCAGTATGGCACATACAGCCCTGACTTTTTGTTTGCTGTAGTACATTGTAACTTTCCCTTTTTGTGACAAAGAAATTTGTGGAAAGTCTGAAAACCATGTAGATAAATATTTTAACCGTTTGTTTTTGGGGTTTTTTTCCACATTTTAAAACCTACCTAAACCATAATAGAATCATAAGTGTGAAATTAAAGATTTTAACATTGTAAATTATAGAGGCAGATTAAGTCACTGGGTGCTTTGCAGACACCACAAATGATACTGCACAGTATAGTACCCTATAAACCTTTAAAAATACCTAAAACAATAACATTTGAAGATTCATATTAAAGAAAGGCCTGAGTTTATAATAAGAATAATAATGTTAAATTTACTTTATAAAGAATTTATTTTACATTTCTGACTTAATTTCTTCAGCATTTCTTCACAACTACCTGAAAGGAGGTTGTAGTGAGGTGGGTGTTAGTCCCTTCTGCCGCATCTCAAGTGAAATAATGGGAGGAAATGGCCTTAAGACTCACCAGGAGAGGTTCAGTTTTGATTTTAGAAACTTTTTCACTAACAAAGTGATTAGGCATCGGAATAAGTTGCCCAGAGAGGTGGTGGAGTCACTACCTCTGGCAATGTTCAAGAGGCATCTGGAGGTGGCAGCTGGGGATATGGTTAGGGGTGATTATGTTGGTGCTGAGTTTAGGTGATATTGAAGGTCTCCTCCAACCCTGATTCTGTGAAAAGATTGCAGAGTATCATATGTACAAAACCAGCCATAATAACAGTAACATTCACTTCTTTTCAATGTTCAAAAATAATTTAAAATAACAAAAATGTTCAAAGGAATTTATCTTCAAACCTATCAAGTTACTTGAAGGAGGAATCACTTTTCATAATAGCAGCTTTCAATTATAAATTAACTTTGACATTATTGCTTTTCCTGACATTTGGATTTCAGCAACTGTGGTCTGTAAGCTACAATTTCTAACCTGAACTTAGCAAACCATTAGGAGTAATCTAAAATAAAAATGGATTTTCTATGTCACTTTTCCACACAAATTCACCATAACTAACAACAACTAACTGCTTTATTGGATGTCCTGGATAACCTCTTTATATATCATAAAAGTCAGATCAAGACAATTCTTACCAGTACCTTGTCATTTTGATCCTCTATCAAAAAAAAAGATGACAGAAAATGAAAGGATCAACTATAATTTCTCAAACCCAGTTCACTTATTTCAGGGAGGCCAGAATAATAGCCCACATCCAAAACACTTTTCTTTTCTTCCCCAACCTATTTAATTCTCACCAAACTCTTGAACTCTGTTTGCAGTTAACTTCAGTCAAATCCACATCCTTGTACCCTTATAGAGTTAAAGTGTGTGAGGGAAAGGTTTTGGAAAATAAGCTCGGTATCCTTGACCTGAAAATCCAGGAAGGAGTATTCCATGTTATGTTCAATACAGTAAGAGTATCTCTCCAACAGGCTGCCACACCTGGTCAGTCTAAGTTCCCCTGGATTAAGCTTGAGGCTGAGTGGGCACCCTAAAAATTGTTTCTTGGGACTCCAAATTATATTCCAATATCTATGATTTCTACTCTTGCAGACTTGTCATAGGATGAAAATTTTCCCACATTTTTAAATAGCCTGAAAAATTCCATCTCAGAAGATCAGAATA
The DNA here is from genome assembly GCA_013398955.1 of Callaeas wilsoni. Taxonomy (NCBI): domain Eukaryota; kingdom Metazoa; phylum Chordata; class Aves; order Passeriformes; family Callaeidae; genus Callaeas; species Callaeas wilsoni. Next base: position 24,325 of record VWPU01001307.1, on the reverse strand, counting down.
TTTCATAAAAATGCATGGAGATCCAGAACAGTTGTGAGTTTGAAATCCATAAATAATTTTAATATTTTCTTTTTCTGTAATGGCGAATTAGTATATGAGACTGTATTATGGTCACAGAAGTCTATTTGCAGACATTTAAGACTGGTCTAAGAGCTAGAGAAATATTGAAATTTTTTCTGCTGTACAGTATATCAATGACTCAGTATCATTTATTTCTACCTAAGAAGTTCAAATGCAGTGAAGAAAACATGCAAACACAAATGTCTTTATAATCAACACAGAAACAATCAAGATTGTTTACAGTTGTGTATATATTCACATCCAATAAGTGAAGAAAATGCTTCTCCAAGTTTACTTCATCTGTGTTTTGATTATAGTGTTTAAGAATACTTAAGGTGACAGTGCTGCCAAAAGTGAGTCCTTTTAATCCTGTGTATTCTTCATGGCTGCCTTCCATTCACATTCCAATCCTCAGAATGCAGCCCTAGTTCAACCCCTCAATCCCACCCATCAGAATGAAATTAAAAGTGAGGATCAGAATGTGTGGCAAGGCATAGAAAACCGGGCTAGGACCAGTCTTTCCAACACTATTCCAAAATTAGATAAACTTCTGCTTAAGAGAGTTAAGGAGATATTTTTCCCTTCACTTACCTCTAGAAAATTACTCCAAGTGGTGGCTAGCATGGCCCAAGGGCATCAGAATACTTGGTGTCACATTGATTAGCATGCTGGGTGGCCTCTCTGTGATGCACTGACCTGCCAGGAGGCTATGCACATGCCTGGATTTCTGTTTGGTTTGGTCTTACTACTTATTTTTGTTGCTTGTCAGAAGCTATGGGATCTTGAATAAAAACAAATCTTCCATAGTAATGTTTTGTTGCAAAATATTCTACCAATATTAATGTGAAATGGGTCAGAAAGCGTCAAGATTACTGAATCTTTTGACTCTCTGGCTTCTTCTGCACTGTTGAGTTTTGGCCTCATAGGGCACTACAGCCATTTTGAGAAACAAGTGGACCCTTTCCTGTTTCAAGTTTATGCAGCCTTTTTCTGTGTATTTAATAGTAGGAAAGCTCTGACTGTATGTAGAGCAGTTGCAGGTGAAATTGATGTGATCCAAGGTCACATTTGTTTAATATGGGTGTGGGGCACAGGGAGGAAACATTATATAAGAAGGGAAATAAAGAAAGGTGAGAGAAGAGTCACGCAAAGTAGGGAACCAAAAATTGTTCTGCTCCATGAACAATGGGAAGAAAAATTACAATTTCTGGAATTAAAAAAAAATAGCACACAGTAGTTAGCAGAATTCCAAGACCTTTAGGGCACAAATTTAAACACTTATTTAGAATAAAAAGCATGCACTTAACCCTACTGCAAGTAGCTCAATTGATTAAAGATATTTTTAACCAATGTAAGGGACCATTATAGAGTAAAACCTTAATTTTGTTACCTTCATTATATGTGTTAAAGATAGTTGAGTTTATCTGTGTTTCTTATGTTACTAATTTTAGAGCAGAGATTTTTTGCTTTGTCATTTTTCATTTGCTGCTGTTTCTGAAAGGTCTGAAGACGATTTTTTGCTTGTTTGTTTGGAGATTTTGGTGAAATAGTTTATTTGTATTTGGTCTCTGTACTAGTTTTCAGGGGTAAATAGAAGTTGACAAGTCATCTTGTTTCCCTTTCTTCTGTCATAAATACTCACTGAAATCTTTTGTCCTTTACTGTGACAGATATAAATTTGAAACGCAAAGGGAAGGGAGCATTTGGGAAAAGAAAAAGTGAATTGTATCCAAAATGTCATCTCTATACTATCCAAACAAATAGGTAGCTCTTTCTCTCTTTTTAAAATCCCATTTCCTAAAACTGATATTTTCAACTAATTTGAAACTTCAGAATCAGGCATTTCATACAGCATTTCCAAAACTGCAGACAGTCCTTACCAGTGGAAGATACTGGGAGACCAGAGAAAATCATTGAACCTAAGGACGCATGGATAGATGTCACTGCTCACACACCTTTGTTTTTCTGACATGTATAAAGAATCAGATTGATAATTCCATAAGAGGCATCTATGGAAGAGGGAAAATATTATCTCCTCCAAAAGGGAGTGTGAGTAGGTACCAAGACCAAAGGACTATTAGCTGGGGATTTAATCAAATATGATATAGAAAATTTATATCGGTTTTTTTCCCTCTATCTGCTGCAGCTAAAACATGTCTCTTGGTCAGTTTATCCTTTTTTAACCAATATAGCACATCATAAAATTAAGACAGTTACATACAACACAAGATAAGTACAGAAGCTGTCTGTCATAGGAAAAAAAAGAAATATAAACCGCTCTCTTGAGGATAGTGGGGTCTAAAGTCCAGAACATTACTGCCAAATGTTGTATGTTTGCAAATTTCCAAATATTAATAATAATGATGAAAATTTTTAGCTTTCCAACACCACCTACAGAAGGGAACAAATAAGAGCAAAGGGAGGGGAAATTCTTCTTTTTAAGTGACATCTACTAAAAGAGGTGCTCTGCTCTTTCCAAATTAATTCAAAAGACTCTTGAGCTTCTAACACTGTTAAGTTTCTTAGACAAAGTCAAGAAATGTAATATTTTCTTCTGTTTTGGGATCAGTTTTATCCAGCTGGGATTTCTGTTTTTGTATCCCTACAGTGACAGGGAACAAAATGGGAAATGATTCATATTTTGTCAAGCTGTCAGCTATTCAAGTGTTATAGTCACAGTGCACACATGCTCATTAAGGAACTATTAATATTTTGAAGATCAGTTCTCCATAGTCATTAGCCACAACAAAAGACAATTGACATGTTTATGGTTTCTGTAGTCACCGCTTGTTTTTAATTACAGAACCAGAAGAGAACAATATCTGTGCTGTGTTTTCAGCCTTTCAGCTGCAAAGAGATACAGAAAAGTGAACAGTCTTGACAAAGCACAGTAAGAGAGGAGAGCTGGAGGAAGCAGTTGTCTTGCACCACGACAAGGGCACTTGTCTGGAAGAAAAAGCTGGAGCATGTGTGAATTAGGACAGTGGAATAGATATTGTGAAAGAAGAAACTTAGGCTGCCTTGAAAGAGAATGGGGAAATGCTGAAACACTGAAACATCCTTCTTGGAATGAAACACAGAATAATGTTCAGAATCAGTTACATTCAAATATGCCCCAATTAAATCCTGGAGTTGCACAAAGTGACTGAAGGAAAAAAAAGAAATAATATTTAATTAGACTTAAAAATAGAATATATGTTGTTTTGCAATTTTAATTTTTTTAACTCATTTTTTTAACATCAGTGATTCTAAGGGTCTGAGACTGTTTATCACTTAATTTCTTTCCTGCTTGTTGAGAGTTTGACACTGGCTAAAAGCCAGGCACCCATGAACAACCATTTAGTCATTCTCCTCTGCTATAGCTGAGCAGAGGAGAGGGAAGGAAAAGACCAAAGGGGCTCATGAGTTGAGGTAAGGATCTGGAAGAAACCCTTTAAGGGCAAAACAGGCTCAAAACTTAAAAGGTATAAAGAAAAATTTATTTACAGAATTAAAAGACAGTGCAGGGAAACATAACATGGGGGTTTTAGTCAGTTTGTCACTTTTAAAAATCTTTCTTCACTTCTCTTAGGGAGAGGAGTGTTTTCTGCTATGTCGTAGGGTTTTCCTCACAAGAGACAGCTCTCTTTGAACTTCTCCAACATGGTTCTAACTTTTATGAGCAGCAGTCCTGCCCGACCTGCTACAATGTGTGTCCCTCCCATGGGCAAAGTCTTCCCACAACTGTTTGCGTGGGTCATTTTAGTTCATGGGGTATAGTCTTTTAAGGATGAGCTGTTCTAGTTTGGAAGCAAAGGTCCTCTATCTCTGGAAGCAAGGGTTTTCTCTCATTGTTCCCACTCTCATTGAGTTTCCCACTAAATTACAGCTTTTCAGCATCCACAGGCTCCAGCGTGAGCACCTCCTCTCACAGGCTGTGCATGGACTCTGCATGCCCCCATGCACTTCATGAATTACAGGGAAACAGTTTGTTGTATTACAGTCCTCACCATGGCTTGCAGAAGAATTTCAGCTCCGATGCCCCGAGCACCTCTTCCTCCCCTCTCTCCTTTCACTGACCTTAGTGTGATCATGTTGTTCTCCTCACGTGTCTTCACCTTTCCCCTTTCTCTGACTCGGGAGAAAAATGGTATCCATAGGTTTGTTTGTTCTCAAGTTCTATCCATTGAACTTTTACAAAGTTCTGCAGCGCTGAAAGGTTGATCCCATTCAGGCTTCGCATCGGGGAATTGCTCACCATGCCCCTCACTGCTGGCCATGTGGTCCCTGCCAGCACCACGCAAGTGGCGTCAGCAGCATTTAACGTTTCTCTTCATGCCGGGTGCTGAAAAGGAGAAACCGATGCTGCTGCCCCTGCTCTTCTGTCAGCAGCACGGCTGGTTAAAAGCAGCTGAGCAAGTAAAGTTCATTGCGAGCCATGCCAAGACGGCAGCGGCCGCGCAGCTCTGGCTGAGCAATCTTGGCCATGCCGCCCCAGCCGCGCTGTCCCAGCTGCATGGCCACTCCCAGGGCAGGGATAGTGGCGGCCGCATGGCCGCTCCTGGCCCCGGCCACTCCCAGCCTCAGCCACGGGGCCACCCCCGGCGCCAGCCATGGGGCCACTCCCAGACTTGGCCGCAGGGCCACGCCCAGCGCCTACACACTCCTTCAAGGAAGTAGAGGAATTGTGCACCTTTTTTCCTTCTTAAATATGTCATCACAAAGGCATTGCTAAATGCTCTAATTCTGCCAGCCAATATGTCTATCGTCAGAGCCTTTAGGAATTGGCTGTGCTGGACACAGTAGAAGTTTCAAGGAGCTTCTCTCTCAAAAGGAGCCTCTGTGGCTTCTTCCACCCTCACTAAAAGCCAGATTGTGGTAAACTAACACACTGCCAAACACCATGAATTCCTGAGTTCTCATTGACTCGTGTTTGCGTATTTTTGTCTGGAAGCTTCTTTCATTACAAGACTTCAGCTCCCTTCTCATATATTGCTGCGACCAACAATGAACACCACAAAGGTGCAGTTACACTCTGTTCTTTTTCTTAGTCCCAAGGGAAACCTGAAGTCTGCAACATGTGAGTAGGACTAATGAAAAGTCATTATTGACTCTAACTCTCCCTTAGCTGCTGAAGTAACCAGTAGCTTTACTCACTAGGCTCAAAATATTCAGGATGTCTTCCCTCAATTTTGACAGTTTCTAGTTGGTCAGATCTCCACTTAACTTGCTTCCACCAGTCACTCCCATAATTTTTGTCCTCTTTTTAAGCTAAACCCAGATTTACTTCTGTAGGTTCTAGACAAACAGATCCTACAATTACATCTCTGCACATGTAGAGTATCTTGTCTTGCTATTTCCCAACTTCTTTCAACAAACAATATCATTAGGTGTCAAACCTTGTCATATTCCTAACTCAAACAGTGGCAGTTTACCTTTTTTACTCTGCTATTTTCCAGGAACTGTTCTGGCACCTTTCTGCCTACAGATGTCATATTACTCTATATGTAGTACCCTTAATGATAGAGAAGATTGATAATAATTTGAAATATCCAAAGATCATCTTATGCTTTGTCAGTAATGAATACTTACAGAGGATTTATCTGTAGCCACACTGCTCACTGTTTCTCCTTTTTAGTGCAAGTCAACCTGGTAGTACATCTTAAACTAACCTGTTTAATCAACACTAAACTTTAACGACACATTGAAGTGTGCTAGGCAATGTTTTCTGACGGCTCATCTTTAAATCCTCATCAGAGGCTATACAACTGCAAGACCACTGACAGAAGGATATGGGATTTTGATGGGAGATAATTATTCAGCTAGAACTTCAATAAAGCAGTTGTGTTAAAGGAACCTCATCTGAAGCTCTGTTTGAGAAATTCCAAATCATTTAATTAGGCTTTATGGAGTCAAAACTTAATCTTCGGCTATCAACTTGGCAGCTACTTAAAATGAAGACTCTACCATGAATGGACTCCTAAATTGAAATTATTTCTAAAAATATTGACAGATGGACAAGGCTGGTGGTGAATAAATTTGTAAGATGTGAAGAAGACAGATGGTCAGCAACATTAATGGCAATACTGATGTATACATGACATATACTCCAGGTGAAAGGGGGCGAAGAAATTATCTACTGTCTCTAATGTTTAATCCAAAGGTTCAAAGAAACAGAGGTTCTTCATTGGTCTGAAAGAGATAAGGCCCAACAACTTCTGTAGCCAATAGGACGTGATAAGCCACACAAATGCAATGTACTTGCTTTGATGTCTCAGTGTTACAAATTCAGTTGAAAACAACATGCAGATCAAGAGCAGTGTCAGCTGTTTAATACTCTACCTGAAAGGACAGGTGACCATTACCAGCTGAGATGCTCGGAAATACTTTTTTTGTGGATGCCTATTGCAAAATTGACACATGCACCTTGGGAATGTGTAACAAAACATATTTATAGCTTTCTTACCTTTCTTCAGTAAGCTCCAGTAGGGCAATGTCTGGATGAGACAGAAGCATTTAAGATATATTGTGGAAAAACATCACTGAGTTTTTCAAAACACATGAATTTGGAGTAGAATTAAAAACTTAGAATTTTGATGTGTCTTATTCTATTTTTTTGGCAGAGAAAATTTAAAAATTGTAAGGAGTACACAGACACATTAAATAATGTTTTTGGCTCATCTATAACCAAAATATGTGCACAATATCAGTACTACAAGATTTAAAAAGAGAAAAAAGGTGCCAACCATCAAATGAATGCAGTCAGGCACAAGTCATTGAGAATAGTAGGAATGCACAGGGTTCCAGACAGCTAGAGAAAACACACTGTAAAATCCCTGTTGACAAAAAATCAGCTGCAGAAGGGAACCACTTGACCTTCTAGTCTAGATTATTCTGCACAACGTGAGAGAGATGAGTCTTGAGATTAAGTGAGAAGACAAAGAAGCAAAAATTATAAACATGGCAGAACAGAAAAGCTAGGCAGATATGGGAATGGCACATAATTAAAACAGTCCAGCAAAGCAGAAAATGCTTACCATGTGTGAAAGTGCTCAATGCTTCTTTTGCATATGCCAGTGGAACAGTCACAGACCTCCAAAGCATGAACACAGAAAATGGCACTGAGCAGACCACTGAATTGTTTTGAGCTTCTGTGCAAACCACACAAATGGAGGCAGGTGAAATGCTCACCACGTTACCTATGGAGAAGCTTAATAGGCCATAAGAATCAATATTAAAAGAGCAGCATTAGCCCACTTCGCATCAGTGAAAACACTATATAGGGAAACAATCTGAAAGCATATGAGACCCACCAAGCTGGCAAAATACAGAAGCTTCCCCTCCAGGCAGCCAGAAAAGACATGTATTGATACAAACAGTCTAATTTTAAAAATTATTCTTGTGAGTTCGACAGAACATTGATTTTAATTTTTAAGTCTTAAAGAGCTACCCAGACAGATGGAAATCACGCCAACAGGATCAACAAAGACCTAGTAGAAATGATTAGTTAAAAGACAATAAAATTACAGATGTGTTAAAAAAAAAAAAAGTGTTTTCTAAGTTGTTGTACAAAGAATGAAAAATCACTAAAAGATCATAGGAAGGGATGAAACACACTTTTGCAGTAAGGTGATGAAGAAATGGTTGCAGAATCCAGTCATGTAAAGGACAAACCAGATTTCTCCCTTTATATTGTCTCTCTCTTATCTTATCGATTGCCATTTCTTGTCTACTGGCAGTAGATCCAGATCAGGAATTTGGTGTTATCGGCAAAACTAAAAAAAAGGCCATGAGTCTTCCAAAAGCTGTCATCCTCAAATAAGGCTATGACATGACTACTCCTGATTTAATGAGTTGGAAATGCAAACAAGGTTTGATTCTAATCCTAACAGCCCCATAAAAAGAAGAAACCACTGAACCGCGAAGGCAGTCAGTCTGGCAAGTTTTGCATGTTGAAATTGAGCACTTTAAGCCACTTGTGGGAAGAAAAGAGTTTTGTTCTCAAAACAATTTCTTCTGTCGCAAGGGTTTGAAATTCATAAATAGGAAGAAATTTTATTGTCAGGACAAAATGTACAACTATGGGAGATATTCCTGCTCATGCACTGCTTATCACAAACATAATCAACAACTTTATCTTGTCTTCTTACTCAATAAAGACTTGGAATTTTGCCTTTTGCATTATTTTGTCCTGAAAAGGCTCCGTGTACTCAGAGTGAGCTATTTGTTCTGAAAAAAAAAAAAAAAAACAACAGATTTTTATAGCTGAATAAAAGTGAAAAGAACAAATAAAAGAATATCCTCAAGTCAATTTATCCGTGAAGTTCCTCACGGATGGGATATGCAAGTGAGAGAACTCCAAGCCAGAGTACTGAGGAATGGTATACTCCATGGAATGGCCGATTGCAGGTGTCAGCTGTGAACTTTAAATACACTATCTTTTACTCATAAAAAAGTCTACTAAAAGTCTAGCTGGAAGGAAATTTTCATCAATGATGGATTTCTTTGGACAAACTCAGATATGAAATACATATTTTCTAGACCTTCAAAAAGACATATGTATTTGAAACACAGGTTGAAGTATCCTCGTGTTCAATATTCACAAAATTTCAGTTATCTGCTATTAGTAAGTGATTTAAAATCAGGATGAATGCATATTTCTCATTCCTATTAAAGTCTGTGAAGCCGATATTTAGCCCCAGGCCTGTACCTAGGGCTTCTTTCATCCAGAAATTTGAAAGATTTTCTCCTAATATTTCCACTCCTTTGAATGTGGTGAACTAAGGGCTGGAAAAGGTGCACTAGAAGGCTTCTCCTAAAAAAATAAGGAAAGAAGAAGATGGCTAAATCTCTGAACTCTAATGGACCGGTAGAATAGTTTAATTGTAGGGTAAAGTCAATTATGTATTAGAAAGCAGGAAGGCAGGATTACAGGTGATTAAGAAATGATCAGTCCTCTCAAACATCACTCTGGTTCAGAATAAGTTCCTGATGAGACATTAGGTGAGCACGTATAAGTGAAAAAATTCACTTCTTAAAAAAAGCCCAAACCAAAAAATAGCCCCCTAACAAATGAAAAAAAAAAACGAAATTCCAAACCTATGAACTTGTTTTCCTTTTGATTATTCTGTGGCTTATTACAGGTGAGATCCTGGAGATTGTATGCATAGGCTGGGATGTATCTTATTGACCAGCTGCGAATTCCACCATTCCATGATGTCTCAGCTGCCACAAAGTGGAAGTATCCTGCAGGAACAGGGAGAAAGGCTGAACTGAACACATTGCTCTTCAACAAAACAAAAAATATCCCTCAGCTCCTCTGTCTTATGATTTGACATCCATAGTGAACCTGAAATATCAAAGAAGGATCATTTGCCAGTGACACAAACGAGTGCCTAAGGCATATTTCAGCACAGGAGAGAATCTGACACAGCACTTACTTTCTGGTGTACCCCCACACAGGGGATGTTTGTGTGAACTGCTGTAACAATTGTTACAGAACCAGCAAAGCACACAAGCAGTGATGACAACATCAAGCAGGTTTTTTGGGCCGTTATCACAAATTTCTGTTGAACATAACTAGAGAAACACCTGTGTTAAACAAGATCTAGCTCATCCAGAGTGAAAATCTGCTATTAAAAATGCACTGAAAAATTCGTTCAGGCTTGAGGCAGAAAAGGGGCAATGCTGCAGTACTTTCAAGGCCGGAAGTGCTCTCTGTCATCTGAATCGAGGAAATTCTTATCTCAGAACAGCAGTCTAGGACCTCAAGATCATTTGCTTTGGCTGGAAATGAAAACTGGAACTTTCTTTTCTGATCTATTTAGTGTTCATGCCTCATGATATACCTTACTGTGATGACACATCACCAAGAAGATGAAAAGAAGCTGGCTGTAATGTTCTGGACTCTCCAGACTCCTAGCTGGACTTCCAGCATCCTAGAAGAGTGACACAAGGTGCAGCACCTTGCAGAACCTTCAGCATTATCCACCATAGTGGAACATTTCAAATTCTTCGACAATTTCCTCTCTATTTATTTTAGGATGTGAGTGCTCTGTAGAGTTCAGCATTTTCCACATTTAATTTTCTGATTTGAAAAAACATCAATATCACAAAATTTTAATTTTTCTTCAGGGAGCTTTAAATTCTGTGGAAATTCTTTCCCCTCTGGTGATGGAATCATGCATTGTTACCACCTACTATATCAGAAATAGGAAAAATTATCTGAACATAACTTTTGAGTATCATCAACCTCATGTTCTTCTTAAATTCAGAGAAGTTACATCAGCATAACTTTAACATTATAAAAATTATTATTATTATAAAATAAAAATGCAAATATAATATACTGCTGCCCATGTGAAACAGCAGGATGGCCTGTTTCAGGAACAGTAAGCTCTCTGTTCTTTCACTGAGGAAAGGCCTTGCAGTTCCATCAACATCACCATCTTCTGTGTTCCAAAAATCAGATAGAGAGGTATTTGAATATCTCTCTTGAAAGTTCTGATCGTTGGTCCCACAACACCACAAGCACAAATTCTTTTCAATGCAAGCTTTCCATGCCAGTACATTCTCACATGTACCTCTTGATCCATGATTATATTAGTTTGTCATATTATATTAGAAAAAAATACAGATATTTCCAATGTATCTCATTATATCCACATCTTTATCACCAGTATCTTTTAATTTTTTCCAAGATACAGCTGAAAAATATGTGCCTTCCGCTCATATGTAGAAATGGACAACCTGAGTAAGAAACCTGCCAGACAATTTTTTTTATTATTGTATTTGGCAGGACATCACTCAGCAACTCATCTTTGATCAGATTCTACAGCTGTCAGTGGCTGACAGAGACTGCTTTATCACTAGTCTCTAGAAAGAGGAAGTGAATGCTCCTAATCTAGGTAGCCTGATAAGTATTTTTTTCCTGGCTTCCCCCCTACAGTTCAGTCTTGTCAAATCTGCTTTTAAAAAGCTATCTCTCCCAATTGAAAAAGGAAGTTTTGTAGTTTTTTAGTGGGACACCAGAGCACTTTCAGTACATCAGAGAGACATGAACCTGAGAAGAACCTGAAAAGAGAGTTGCTGGGTAATGATGCTGTTTATGGCCCAATTCCGATTCTCCATACATCCTCTCTTTCTCCTGACCACAACCCCACAGGGTGTCATTGTGGACCTGGCAGGATATAAAAACAGGAGACAAGCTTAGAGAAAATAGCTGTTTGTAGATGGGAGGGGAGCGAAACAAAATAAACTGCCTGATTACCTTGCTAAACCTGAGAAGAAACCTGGTCTGGAAATCTAGAGAATAATTTTATTCTCAGCTCCACTTCGTGCTGCTGAGTGCCTTTGGTTGACAGTAGTTAGAGACCACAATACAGGAGGAAAATGACAGAATTTTCTTGGCTGTTGTCAGGAAGTATTGATTCTTAGCAGACCTAATCCTTACCGTTCATAACCTATGTATGCCTATATACATATGTAAAATATAAATACCCATATGCTATCTGTAGATTCTCTGTGTCAAATTGCAGAACTCAATATTTAATAAATCCAACCTCTCATCTACCTTTCTCTGAATATTTCTGAATATTTACAAACTCGTCTATGATTTACTCTCAATTTTCCAATCTCTGGACACCTTAATTAAAAATATTCTCATTAAAATCCATAGACCAATAATTTAAATTAAAATCTAGCCATAAAATCTAGACAGACTCCATGCTTTGCAAGAAAGAGTACGAAAATCCAGAGCTCTTTGAAAGTCTCATTAAACTCATAATTTCACCTACAATTTAGGACTTCAACTTCAAATTCTAGTTACCGACCTTCTTAATAAAATCCTGAGTTTTCAGCTGTAAGGAGGAATCATGGTTTTTTAACCAATACAACATTATGCTAAACTGCTTTTCACTTAGGGCGGGGATTTCTAATGTGTTCTACCTCATGGTAGCATCTGTCTTCTTGGCAGGTTTCATAGACAACTGGCAACTTACATCTAACATGTCTGTCAGATGGTAAGGCGGCTGCTGATGAGTTGTGCCTGTATCACTTGCCCAGATGTCTTCCTTTTTAAAATTCCCATTAACTCAATGAATCTGTGCATCTCTCTGCAAACAAATTAACATGTGCTTTTATGAAATGAGGAGAGATGTGTTTTTTCTGTAGTTGCCTGTTGTGTACCCTTTTGGCTGAAATGTCATAAAGTTATCCTTGTGCTACATTTTATTTCTGTTAAGATAGGTCTTCCTTTGTATATGTCAGCTCCAATTACTCTGTTATAATTTTTTGAGGTTATGAGTTTTTCCCGAAGTGTTTGTATGAGGTAATCTTTTTGTCTAGAAGCTGTAAGATGTTTGACCTCACCCCTTTGAAACTGCAATGAAAGGGGAAAAAAACAAACTCTGGGCATTTCATCTTGTTTGTTCTCCAGAGGCAGAGTATCATTACTCATCCATCTATTTGATGTTGAATTGTATGCCAGTGACTGAGGTATTTGTCTGTCCATTACAAAACTTAATACTGTCATTGAAACATTGTTTTCCAGTTTTCTCAAGGCAAAGACATTTTCTGCATTGAGTGATCTCTAGTCTACATCACTAATATCCTCTTCTTTGATATGGAGTGAATCTATTAAATTAGAACAGAGTTTTCATCCCCACATATTTAGACTGTTGGATAAGACCGTGAAAAATTGTGAGACCTTCCTCTTTTTACACACCATGTGCAAATCACCACAGGAACAGATAGCTGAACCAAAGAAAGAAAAGAGTGCTGGACAATTGCCTTTTCATAAATCTGCACCTGAGGTCAGTCATTAGTTTTGCCAGCTATGTAGCCAAGCAGCAAGAGGTATAAACCAGCAGAGATGCAAACATAGTGACCTTTAGACAGTGCACTGGATTTAGTTCATTCGTCTTGATTCTCATTGAAAAAGGAATGGTGAGAACACATCAAAGAAGCATCTCAAAATGAGGTGCCAAGAAATTTATTCCCTGCTTGTTTTATCCAGAAAGAATTATTTTTAGTAAATCCTTTCTTATTTCTGGACAACCATTTAAATAAAACATCAAATAACCACAACAAAAATTTTGTTGTCCATCCCCCAAAGCAAAAATTGTTTCTTGACACTTATATGGATCTTTTATGCCAGTTCATAGTGGTTGCCAGGTTGATGGAGCACAGAAATTTGAGAGACAGAAATGTACTGTATTATCTCAATTTGTTGAATGCCATGAAACCTTCAGGGAGGGGAAATTGCTACCCAAAAGAACTGCCTAAAATATTGACAAATCCTAATGGCAAAGCTAATTAGTCTAATAATGCCCTACTAGGCTAAAGGAAAAGAAAAATAGCTCTGTGACAATAATGGAACTGGTTGCCTGGGAGAAATACTATTCCTTACTCTCCTGTTTAGAAGTAGAATCAAACAGCTCTGAGTTGAGTACTGAAATTCCCAAACTGTGGATTACACTTGCAAAGGAAGATTTCCAGCTACATCTTTGCTAACATATATTCGGAAACATTTAGAATCAAGACTCACCTTGACATTCTGCTAGAGATTTTAAATGCAATGCATGCAATTTTTTTCTTTCTGAATTATTTTGGTTGGTTGGTTGTTTTGGGGTGTTTTCCTTGTAGTCTGGCGGCAGGGGGGAAAGGGGGTGAGAGGGAGCAGGGGAATAGGTATCTTTTTTTGTTTGCTTTTTATTTAAGAAGAGTTGTTTAGGAAATTTTTTTGCCCTATTTATGATTAGAATATAGGTCCTCAGTTATAGGATTCTGATACTATCTACATTCATAAAGATAGGTTATATAACCATTTTCATACTCACATTACTGGATAGTTGCTAACTGTCTGAAATTTTTAAAAAGGTACAGAAAACTAGTCTTCCCAAAAAAAGACATTGTAAAAATCAGTAATTTGGCTCTCTTTTAAGTTTTGGCTTTCACCTATCTGTCCTTTTTAAACATATCCAGTAATTTTTCTAATAAAGATTTGAGAAAAAAGAATCCCCCTCAAAAGACCAGAGTGTTCAGAACTCATTAACTTTTCTCTACTTCCACCACAGTGTAAATCAGAAATTGATTTGGGGCAGCTTTTTGTTACTCATAGCTATCTCAATAAATCTGATGTTAAAGTTTTATTATACTAGAACTATAAAGAAGCATCCCTCCCAAATTCCGTAAAAGTACAAATCACTGATAACTCAACTGTTTTGTTTGAAAAGGATAGAAATGTTAAATGCTGCAGTACTTTACAAAGCAGTAACCTAACAAGTCGACTAATGTTTGCTTTGGGAGGAGAAATAGCTAATAATTTCTTTTAACTGAAAAGAAAACATAATTCTGCCTTTGATTCATATTTTGAATAGAAATTAATTGATGCTCTTTTAACCAAATCATTTCATTATATCCTTACACTAGATACTTACAAAATTAAAAATTATAGTTATTCAGAATAATTATTTTAAAATTTATAGAATGTATTGGTTTTTTACCTACTAAGTCCACGTATAGGCAGGTGTATTTGCGAGATTACTAACATATGATAATTCTGGATATTGTTTTAACATTGGAGTGTTCAGTTCTAGACTGAGTTGTGTTCTCTTCTGCTTCTTTAAAGATGTCATGAGAGTTACATCCTGAGCAACACTCTTTCTCTCCTTTCCCCAATTTCAACAGAACCAGAACTCTCCAGCCCAGGGAAGTTTGGTCTTGTAAAGTTTTGTTTGTTTATTCATTTGTTTGGTTTTGGAAGATTGTCTGGAAAGGAGTTATTTCTCATACTGTAATATTAAGGAAAGATTAACAAAGTTCTGTGTTAGCACTGTTTACTAGGTATTGCAGGAAAAAAAATCTAGTGAAGTTGGGCTATAAAAATATTCTTCTTACTCTCAATTCTACAATTTCTTTCTCCCCAATTTTTTATGCCATGATTTCATTGGCCCTTCAGTTTCCCAAGATGCTGGAATTTCCTTCTCAGAACGAATCAAAACACCCTGAGACTTCAGTGCTGGTTAGTGCTGGTTTATTTATCTTATTTATGTTTATTTATATTTAATGCTGATTTATTTTGTTTTTGCCAAAGACAAAATCTTTTTTTATAAGGTTGAATTTTCCCCTCCATGCACATAGGTAACTGTAATCTGTGATTACCTTCCTAAAAAGACTCTTCTGATGTTTCTTCTGTTTGGGAAAGATGTTCAAGTTGAAATAGCAATACATTAATTAAAAAAAAAAAAAACAAAAAAACATGGAATCATAAAATCACAGAAAGGTTCAGGTTCAAAGGGACCTTAAAGATCATCTAATTCAAACACCTTCCACTAGACCAGGTTGCTCAGAGCTCCATCCAACCTAGCCTTGAAAAGTTCCATGGGTTGGACAGCAACAGCTTCTCTGGGCAACCTGTGCCAGTATAAATTGGTTCAAATTTCTTCTGATTCAAGAGTTATTCATCCAGATGTCTCCCTTATTGTAAACTCTTTTCACTTTCTAAGTTCTAAGATTTTTCATACTTTTCACTTGAGCTACCCATCCAGATGATGACATTGATAAATTACTGGCAGTGGATATTTAGGGGGAAAAAAAGACAAGATGACATACATGACACAAAACTCCTCTAATGCATTCTTCTGTCAATCACTGAATTAGGGAAACCTTGACAAGGAAGGAGCAATGTGCTTGATGGGTGCCATTAAGGCCCTATTCAGAAATTGATCTAGTCACTGTTTTACCGTTCTTATTCCTTCGACATCGTCATATGTACCAGTGTAACAAAGTAGCATTGTTTTCTATGTTCAATTACTGTTTCCATTATAAAAGCATGTCACTTATGTACCCCACTGATGTATTTTGGGAGTTTTTTCAAAACAGAAAACTAATATTTCTCATTCATCATCTATAAAAATTAATAAATTTTATAGACATATAGATACTACTTCTCTTTCTCCAGAGCTTTGTCTCCTATATTGCACACATACAAATATATAGTGTTATGATAATAACAAAGGGAAAACATTTATGCTACTACAGTTCACCAAATGGATCAGTATGGAAAAACAAGTTACATTAAAGAATATTTTAGATATAGTTTTTAACTATTTATACAAACAAATCTATTCATATTCTAAATGAAAATTAATGATACATGATGTGCCGGTTTGGACACAAATCCAGGAGGAAACAACCCGAGAGGGGCGTCTCTCGCTCTCTCTCCTGCCTGCCAGGCAAGCAGGCCCCGGCAGCACCTCTCCCACGGGTTCGGGAAAATAATTTCTCGAGTGAAAATGAAAAAAACTATTTATTTAACAAAACAGAGTCCCCCGCTGTCACGGAAAAAAAGAATATTGAAACCCCCTCCCCTGTCCCCTAAAAGAGGACTATGGATTTTAGAGTTCTTTCTGTAGGTAAAACCTGCAGTCCTGAGCTGGGCTGGGCCAGGCAGGGTCTGACGATCCCCCTTGGAGGGTCCCGCCGAGCAGGTCCGGAGATGACAGCCGGTCTCAGATGAAAAGCAAGCCAAAAACAGTCCAAAAAGGAAAAGAAGAGGCTGAGGCAGATCACAGTCCCTTCTCCGCTGAAAGCCGAAGAGACTAGCAAGCAAAAGTCCTCCAACCAACCAAATGTTGTCAGAATTGGGAGAGAAAAGAACGCAAAACATTCTAGTTGCAAGGTCAAGCTGGCCGCTTTGAAGAGTTCTCTCGGCTTCTCTCTCCCCCCTTTGCAATTTAAAGGTACACTAGGAATCAAGCACGCGATGGGGAATACAGTATGGTCATAGAATCACCCCAAGACACATGAATATTAATATGCTACTGCTTTATCAGACAAGAGTGCAATTTGTTGACATTTCCCTGTTGTCAAGTTTATTTAAAATGTCTACTGCTCAAGGGCAAACTAATTAGAAAAGTATTTGAAAAATAAGGAAGGTCAGAGATCCTTCTAGAAGTAAAGAAATGTATTTAAAAGTTATATAAAATAGATGCTGGAAAAAAATTTTTGCTGAGCCTTTTTCTGCTAAAAAGTAGTTTCCTATAAGTCCAAAAGTTTCATAGAAATAGTGAAATTTATCTATATTAGAAAAGTCTTTATTTACATTGATCCAATAAACAAATTAGTAATATTAGCATTATATGTATAAATAGTACTTAATGATAATTGCAAAATATGAATAAAATAGTCAAATGAAAGCATTCCATCAGAAGATTTCAGTATTATCTAAGTTAGTATTTTGTAAGTTTAAACTGAAAATTCACTGGTACTTTTGGGAAAGGAATTTGGAAACCACAGAATAAGTAATGTCATGAGAGATAGCTAAACTGAATTCCGACTGCTTCACTAAAATTTACAAATTCTCACTAAGTGTAAGCCACAGCTGAGAATACAATTCCTTTGCTGTAAAATCACTTTGTTTGACAGAAGAGAAGAATTTATAAAGAAAGGCAAATTGCTTTATACACTATTGTGATCTCATTGAGAGAGAGGAAGTGCCAGCAACTAGAGCCCTTCTTCATTTCCAGATGGAATTGTAAGTCTGAAGAATTTTAGTATGCAATGATACCAAGAAATCACCATTTAGCTTCCTTGCATTAACAAACAGCTTTATTAACCTTTGTCTCCTCCTCATTGTAGTTCTTGAATGAGAAAAATAACTGTATCTCTAAATGTATAATATTTGACAGTTGTCAGAAAATGGCAAAATAGAAAGGGAAAAAATTAAGATTCAGTATGGTACTTACAAGCAAAGTTCTATAGTTTTTCTAGGAAAACTGTGTATTAATGTCAGCTTCCATACTATTAAAATACTTTTTTAGAAAAACACCTGTGTAAAAGCCTGTAAGCAGTTATTACTCTGCACTACACTACAGTTATTGCAAAATTGGTTCCAACAACATATACTGCCACTTAAAAATACACTCTCCATGTACCATAAACTGAAATATTTCTCCTTATCACATACCCAACAAAACATTTCAGACCTTTTTTAATCAAAACTCTAGTCTCCTGAGTTATGATTTCACACTAAATGGTTAAACACAGTAAATGAAAGGGTAGATGCTAATCACTGGTTCATTTTGAGTGGAGAATGGGGAGAAGTGATGTTTCATTCAGGTACAACTGCATTTTCTATGTCATAACCATCTGCAAAATAGCATTTATATAAGCACATTTTACAGTAAGCTCTAACATCTACTGGGCACAGCTTTGGCATCACAACAGGATTTACCCTGTCTCTATCAAGGACAACACACTCACAGAGCAAACAGCAGTAACCCAGGGACTCCAACTGCAAGAGGAAATACAGGTTGCTATGTAACAAATCATGTAGATTTTGCAGCAGCAGATGGACGTTTTGAAAGCAATCGATGTCCATTTGGCTCCTGTACCTTGCATTACCAGAAGTTTGAGTTTTAAAGCAAACCAGCCACAAAATGCATTGCACTTGTAGAACGTGAGTCTGAACACACGTGATCCTTCTCTCTCATCTTTAAGATACTAGATAAAATAATTTACATTCCTACTTCCTCAGAAGTCAAAGCCCCAAAGTACAGCAGACACAACTTTCATCTCTTCCCTCCATCATTAAGATAATTTCAATTTTCTGAGGTACAGTCCTGTTGTGAGATGTGCACAAGTGGACCCCTACAGCTTGTACAGACCATTTTGAAATCCATGGTTCATGCCGTGACTTTTAAAGTCCATTTCATTGCTTCCATAGAGGAGTAAATTTGTAAGCTTCCTGATCCTTAATGTAGATCTCCTTCATGAGAGCACTGAAGGACAGCCTGGTCAAAAATGGGAAAACAGGAAAATTGAAAATAGAACAGAGGTGCAGGCACAGTAGTTGAAACTATTTGTTTTTAACTTGCATTTAAATAACTAGATATATATCAATTTGGCAATGACACTTCAAAAATTCTTGTGTTCAATTTCTTGGTTATGTACTTGTAAGTTTCTGTGACACTCAGCATCAGCTGAAGTTGCTTTCCTTGGTGTGGTTTGACAAATGCAGAAGAGCTCTTTTTTAGATTAAAAAAATATGGCTTTGAAAAGCAAAAAAATATATAGTCTTTCTTCTTTGTGTAGAAAGAAGCAGGAATAAGAAGAGAAAGATATAGCATCCCTGTTCTTTGGAGTCATTTTGTGGCATACTTACCTTCTCTGTGAATGATCTCTCTGTCTGATCTGTCGAGCCTGAGGTGTCATCATTATGGAGCAGGCTCCAAATATGTGCAGCCATATGCACAACACTAGATACATTACATCTGTATAATAAAGATTTTTGTTCTGGGAGGCTGGACAGAGGACAATGATTTGGCTGATATTACTAATAATAGTCTCTTACTAACAGTAGTGCATTTTTTTCTCATAATAACACACAATTTGAAAAATTCTATTCAGAAACAGATACCTTCGTGAACACCTCCCTTGTGATGGTTGACTAAGCCATGTTAGCAACAGTCATAACACATTATGCAATATAATTTCCTTCCAAGTGCTTTAATTTCATAAAGCTGGCAGATCCAGTGTTCACAGGCTTTTTAAAATTCCCTTTCTCTCTCTCAAATTATTTGTTGTTACTGCCTTTCAGCTTGTGTGCTCCCATAATCACTACCTGAAATGAATCTGGATATTTATTTTAATTATTTTGTAACCTCTTTTTACTACTCTGATGGCCAAAATACACTTTCTTATTGGCTTGCAGGGCAAGCTTATTGGCTATCAGGGCATGCAGCAGAGTACTTGGAGCAAAACTTGTCCTAGCAGGATAAGAACCATGTTAAAAGGGAACTGCTAACTCATACACTGATTGGGAAATGACCCTAGCAATTGATGAGCAATCACAAGCCACACCGATGTTCCTGTAAGCTCCATCACAGAGCATGATAGTCCTTGATTATCCATTGTTTTGGAGAATTCAATGACTCTTGCTGTTTTTCTTCATCAATTTCATTCACAGAATTGTGCAAGATTGGCCCCATCTGCCAAAACAGACAAGATTCACTTGAAAGCAAAACTCCAAGACATATTTCAGAAAGACATGAAGATATTTTGCCATCACTGTGACCCTCCCAGAAGCCATATAGAAAAAAAGTAGCATAGTGAGTCAGTGTGTTCTGCAGTCCTTGAACCAGGGGTAGCCAGCTTAAGCCTTAGATGGGGGTGAGAATCATAGAAGTAGAAGTGAGAAAACTTGTGAGTTGAGATAAAGAAACATAACAGATAAAGTGAAAGGCATGTACACAAGGAAAGGTAAACAACATTCACTATTTCCCACGGACGGGCAGGTGTTCAGTTATTCCTGGCAAAGCAGGGTTGGATCGCATGTAACAGCAACTTGGGAATACAAATACTATCACACCTAACATTCCCCTCTTCCTTCTGCTCCCTTCAGCTTTACATGGTGAGCATGACTCCATATGGTCTGCAATATTCCTGTGGTCAGTGTCAGCTGTCCTGGCTGTGTTCCCTCACAACTCCTTGTGTACCCCAAGCCTTCTTAACGGTGGGGTGAGGGGCAGAAAATCCCTAGGCTCAGTGCAAGTCCTGCTCAGTGATAACTAAAATATCCATGTGTTAACATGGTTTTCAGCACAAATTCAAACCACAGGCCCGTATCAGCTACTGTGAGGAAAATTAACCATATCCCAACCAAAGCCAGCACATTATCCACCCTTCATTCTATAGTTTTACATCCTGTTCAAGTAGCACACTCTCCAGTACATCCTCACTAATGGCCCCATCCCTCCTCTTCATACTTTGATGAAATGCACTAACATATGCCACTTTAACTTTTCAAATGATGTCACCATGTCAGACCTCAATTAAAGCAACAGCTTTTCCAAGGAATTCAGACAGTCTTTTTCCAAGGACAATTCATTCTGGAAATTAATCAAAATAATAAGTTCATGTAAGCTCCCACAAGTAGCTGATACATGCAAGAGTTGAAAACCAATATTTTTAAAGTACACTACAAAATAATAGCTTATGCTAGAACTTCCTAGGTACAATCTTTACGTATAGAAAGCATAAATTGAATTAGAGAGTCATATTTACATTTAATAATACAAGAAAACAGGTTTAATTCATCAATATGAAAAGCTAAAAATTGCAGCTATGGTCTTTTGATTGATGTCAAAAAGCTATTTACCAGTATCACATGGCATAATTGGTTTCAGTTGTTAGAAAGAATTGGGCTTTGAAGCTGCTGGAGATGAACATGTAGGGGAAGAGGCAAATACTGCAGCAGGGGAAGAGGAGCTGGAAGAAGCCCTTGCAGCACTGGAGGCTGGGGAAGAGGCAGCTATAAAAGCAGCTGGTGGTGGAGGCCAGGTCGAGCAATTGGGAGGCACCAAGGAGCCCTCGGGGCCCAGGCATCGGAGCGTGTGCAGGGCTGCGGGAGGCAAAGCCTCAGCAGCGGGCACAGGCAGGCAAGCCCGGGCCTCGGTGTGTCAGGTGCTGGGCTCCGTGTGCCCAGGCCGGGGTCCACTGGCCTCAGACCGCTGGTCACTTGGACTCACCGTCCTCGGAGAAGCACCAGCAGCAGCCGACAGCTGTCTGGTGTGCGACTCAAAAAGCGCAAGAGAGAAAGTCTCTGACCAAGCGGCATCACCCCAACTTTTGCATCCCACTTGGCAACCTTGCTTTTAGTGACTAGCCCGTGTCTTTGCAGCAAGGCCAGGGTCTTCCTGTGCTGCTTTGGCTCCAGGTGGGCTCCCCCACAGCCCAGGGATGCACGGCCACGGCCGGGTCCTGCAGCAGACAAGGCTGCCTTTCTCATGGCCGCCACTCTCTGCTCTGCAGGAGGGTTCTCAGCAGCGAGGAGGCAGTGCTGAGTGCAGCCGTGGCTCTGAGCCGCGGCCCAAAGACCAGCGAGAGGCACTTTCTCCTACTTCAGGAGGAACTGGTGGTCGCCAAACTGTAGAAAGAGCCTGTGAGCCCAGCTGCCTTTGCCCCATCCCTGTCCCTGGGCCAGGGCACAGCTGGCTTGGCCTAAGATCCAGGCCCCCAGCCCCCGGGGCTGGATGGACGGGTGTGCATGCCAACATTAGCAGGCATTGGGGGCAAGGGGGGAAAACACCAGGGCTCTGCCCTGGAGGATGCCAGGGAGGCCACCTGCCCCGCACTGCTTGCCTCTGCTGTCTGCAGGCAGGGCACCACCCTGTGCCCATGGCTCTGCCTGGCCCTGGACCAGCTGTGGGTGCCAAGTGCCGGGAAGGAGGCAGCGCTGCAGGCAGAAGAAGAGTGGTGGCACGAAGGCAGTGATGAGGATGCCATCTCCATCATCCTCATCTGGCCCAGCGGCTCGTGCACTGCCACTTTTGGACGAGTCGTCATGCCACGCGCCATGGCAAGGCAGGAGAGCTTGCCAGCCATGGGAAGCAGGAGGCCTTGGGCAGCCTTGCCATGGCCTCTGCCCTCCGTGCAGAGCGTGAATATGCTTGACCTGTGCGGCCCGGTCAGCTTTGGCTTGCCAGAAGGCAAGGGCAAAAGCCGCTGCTCTGGCAGCTGACAGAGAGCCAGGGCTTGGGCAGCATCTCTGTCCTGCCCCCACCGCGGGGCTTCAGGGGTGCCGTGCGGGCGCGCGTCTCTGCCCCCCAGGGGCTGGGGGCAGCGGGGTCTGACGCTGCTTTTCTTTTCCCGCAGCTCCCAGGCACTGAAGGAGCAGTGAGTGAGCACACTGAAGGCGTAAGCTGCTGCTGCTGCTGCCGCTGCAGGGGGACGCTCCCGCAGCGGCCGCAGCGGGGAACACAGCTCCTCAGCTGGGGAGAGCTGCCTCTGCGGCTGCGGGCAGCTGTCGGGCACAGCTGCCTGACAAGGCACCACAGGTGGCTTGGGGCTCACCCAGCTCTCTGCCCGTCCCTTTTGCCACTGCACAGGACCCAGGGAGCCCGAGTCAGCCGCCTGCCAAGCATCAAAGCCCTGGCCGCAGAGGAGTGAGTGTCTCTCTGCTGCGGGCGCTGTGCCTGAGCACCGCTCCGTGCACCCAGCCCCAGAGGCACGGCTGCTCATCTTCTTACACCGCTAGTCAGCGCAGAGGAGCCGGTTGAGCGCCAGGAAGCTGGAGCGGCTGATGGAAGAGCTGCAAAAGGTGAGAAGGGCTGCCTTTCGGCACGCTGTGGCCTCTGGCTGTGCTGGGGTGCCAGGGAGGCTTGCCTAGTGCCCCGACGTTGTGTGCGGAGAAGCAAAGGTCGCTGGTGCCACTAGGCAAGCAGAGGTTTGGGGAGCCAGCGGCAGCACCAGCACGTGCTTACTGCTGCCGCCGGCAGCACTGCTGTTGTCTGGGCCAGAGAGGCCGGCGGGCCAGAGGCTGCCAGCTGTGTGCCACGCTCAGGCTGCTGGGGCTGGGTGGTAGCTGTCCGGTGGCCCTTTGTGCTGCGGGGCTGCTCTGCCAGTGCATCTCGGTTCTTGCAGGCTGATCCCAAGCAAGGGCCTACAATGGCCCCATCCAATGATGGAGAATGACTTGGCCACTGCCCAAGTGAGTTTGGGGAGGAACGGCAAGCTTCTGCTCTGACTGAGCTGCACTCACTTGTCCCCTGAGTTTTGGCCATGCAGAGGTGGCACTCAGTGGGGGGACACCCGCTGCTGCCCACAGCTTGAAGAAAGGCAGGGTCAAGCCAGGGTCGTGGCTGGGGTGGCGCGTCCCAGCACCATGCCAGCTCTCAGGAGCCTCTGAGCCCCAGCCACATCTGCAGCTGCCAGATCCCCGCCTGAGGTGCCACATGACTCCACACAGCGCTTAACGCAGGGCAAGGCACGCTGCGACAGCACTGGCCCGGCAGTCTCCGCTGACAGGCTTTGGTTGTCTTTGCCTCTGCAGCGGGAGGGACCAGTGGCAGCGGCAGCAGCAGCAGGACCAGGAGGAGGAGGTGGCTGCCCTGGCCCTTTGCTCTGTGGCAGGGCCCAGCCGAGGCTGCCCAGGCGCCAGGCCAGGAGGCCTCCAGCTGCAGCAGGGCACTCTATGGGCAGCGCCTGGCAGCCGTCTGCACAGAGGATGGCACACTGCCCTGGTCAGTGCAGGTAAGGCAGCCTGGGAGGGGCTGGCCATCCCTCTGTCCAGCTGCTGTGCAGCCGGTGTCCCCACGCATGTCCTCCAGCCAAGGGCCACTGGGCTCTTCAGCTGTGGCTCAGCCTTCTGCTCCCAGCCCCTTGGCAGCAGGAGGCAGGGAGCCCAGGCTGGGGAGGACCTCTCACCCCAACCACTGCTCTTGCATCAGGGCAGCTCATCACACACGTCCCTGCCCTCCTGTCTCTCCTGCAGGAGCTGCTGGCT